>JAHHZJ010000325.1:0-161102 GCA_021437245.1 Aegilops speltoides
TTTTGAAGTTCTCTATGGGCGAAGGTGTGAACACCTCTTAAGCGGTGAGAAACGGGGAAAGACAATTCTTTGGTCGGATATGATCCGAGGAAGCGAGAAAAACAAGTTCGCATCGTTAAGTGAAAAGTTGAAAACAGCCCAATCTCGTCAAAGAGTCAATATGACCGAAAACATAAGGCTATGACTTACGAGGTTGGCGAGAAGGCTTACCTTGAGTTACTCCTCGAAGGAACCCATCGTTTGATATCAAAAGGCAAATTGGCTCCTCGCTACATTGGACCCTTTCGCATTCTTGCCAAGCGAGGGAAGTTGCCTACCAATTGGAACTACCTCCGCATCTCTCCAAAGTCCACGACGTCTTCCCGTTTCTCAACTCGGCGTTGCTTCTCGGATCCTATCCGTGGAGTGGACCACGCAACTTGATCTTCAAGATAATCTCACATATCGAGAATATCCGTTCGTATTCTCGATCAAGCCGGCGTACCACTCGGCGGCATAATATCAAGTTTCTCAAGGTTCAATGGTGGCACCATTACGAGAAGGAAGCTACTTGGGAAAGGGAGGATCGTCTTCGACTTGAGTACCCGCCCTCTTTCAGGAGGAACCTAAATCTCGGGGCGAGATTCTTTTGAGTGGGGTGAGTTGTCACACCTAGCTAGTTCATGCATTAGAGTGTTGCATCATGTCTATTTTTTCAACGAAACTGAAATGGGATTGCGAACCTGACCCCTCTGAAACAACTAGGGTTTACTAAAAATATTTTAGATGAACACTGAAATGCCCTTCTAAAATGTCCATCATTTTGTCTTGGTCGAAGCTTTGCCAAAAGTGATGCACAATTTCCTAGGACATCCGAGGGTCTTTGAATTAAATCATAGCTATTTGAATTTGGGCATTTAAAATTTATAAAATATTTCAAATGTCCAAATATCTCAAACTAAAATGTTTCATGTTGGAAATATTCCAACAATGGACCAGGAGTAGTTTGGTGAATTTTAGAACCTTTACGGTATTTTAAATAAATCAACAAAGTTGCGGGAAAATAGAAAAAGCGAAAGCGAAGCAAACTTACGGCACATCGGCCCACTAGCGGCCCACTGGCGGCCCGACACCGCGCCCGTGGCTGCTTGCCGACCAGGCGAGCAGCCAGTGCTCGACAGCGAGCACCGCATGGGTGCTGCCTTACTGCTTCGCCGTCTCGCCGTTTCCCTCGCCTTGCCGCGTCGGGGATCGCCCCTCGCTCTCTCCGCACCCCAGACACCCGCACCTCCTGATTCGTCTCCCTCGCTCCCCACGCCATGGCAGCGCCACCGCCCGCACTTCCGTCGTAGCCGCGTCCTCCGTCGACCCCGCCGCCCTTGTGTCCGGAGCTCCGCCGTCGTCGACTCCTTGAGCTAGCCCGAGCCCGGCGCTTCGCGTGCCGAAAACGCCGCACCAGCCTACGCCGAAGTCCGCCCGCCGCGAAGATCCCCTTCAACGCCGTCGCCGCTGCAGCTCATCCCGACCACGCCGTCGCACCGTCGTGTCGCTGTGGCTTAGCTACTTCCCGACCCTCTCTCTCGCTCCGTGCACCACAGCGGCGCCACGAGATCGCCGCCGCCTACCGCCCGCGGACGTCGTCGCCGGCGTGCTCCGGCCATCTTCCGGTCACTTCACCGTGTCCATCGCGTTCACCACGGCGCGATGGAGCTAACTGCCTTCCGCACTTCACCGCACCCAGCCGCAATTCGACTCCACCGAGCTCGGTGGCGCCCGAAATCGCGTGGCGTAACTCCGCCACCGAGCCGCGGACTCCGCCAAAACTGCGGTTCGTCTCGTTGCACTCCGGTGGTCTCGCGCCCCATTTGGTGGCGGAATAGCCAAAGCTCACTTCGCCCGCGTCGCTCGCCCGTGACTAAGCGCCGATGGGTTTGACCCGGTTTGACCACAGGTGGGCGGGTTGACCCCACGGGTCTATGACATATGGGCCCGACCCGCTAATTAACCTAGTTTAGTTTTAATTAAATTCTAATTAAACTAACCCCAGCGACATCACGGGACCCACTGGTGGGTTTGACTGACCAGCCCGTTGACCCTGACGTCATCATGATGCAGTGCTGACGCAATATTTAAATTACTGGAATTATTTTTACACAGAAAATTCCAGAAAATGTTTCAAACTTCAAAAATTCATATAAAATCAACCATAGCTCCAAATGAGACAAATTATATATGAAAAATGATTAGAAAAATCCAATCTATCCATCTGTACTGGTTTCATGCATGTTTACAGAATCTAACCCACTGTTTATCACAGAACAAGTTTAAGCACTTAAAATGATCATATATGAGTTTGAATTTTGAATCTTTGGTTCAAATTGATTCAAACCCATCGATCCTAGTTGCATTGTAATGCACCCATTTTGCCATGTCCCATTGCATGCATCATATTGTTGCATCTTGTTTGGTAATGTTGTGTATCGGTGTTCTCTGCGGCGGGTTACGGCTAGAGATCTACCGTGATAACCCGACGAAGAACAATACCGATGTAACGACCCGTCGAACAAGCAACCAACCATTTGATCATCTGATAAAATCCCATGTTCTTGCTCCTGCTCTCGTTCTTGCATTAAGACAACCACGATTCAAGCTGCGTGTGCTTTGCGGTAGTTGAACCCATTTCCTCTGCATGACTGTCATTGCCACGATAACTAGATGAAACCCACTAGCATGTGTAGGAGTTGATTGAGCCATATGTTTGTGTTGTTCCTACCTTGCTATACCTGCTATGCTTAGAGTCGTGTCGGTCGGTTCATCGGGTGATGGCTAGAGTGAAATGATCGAGTCGAGAATGAGAGTAAGGTGTTGAACACGATTTGGTAAAGGTATCGATGAAAGGCCATGTAGGAGTACATGGTGGGTTGTTTCATTGAGGCCGTCCTTAAGCTTGAGATCGTATGTGTGATTTAAGATTCAGCTACTACCATGCATTGGGCCGAAACCAATGGACCCTCTCGACTTCTTATTCACCTAGTCTTGGTCCGGGAGTTGCAAGTAGTTTACGGTGTTTGTAGCCTCTTGGAGGCCGTGGACAGCGTGACCGTGAGGGGTGGGCTGTGATCTTGATAGAGTCGTGTACGGTGTCTGGGATGCCGTTTGGTATCTCGGGAACCTGTTCACATCGTTTGGGGCTGTGGCGAGACTTGGCGGAACTCCTCATAGATGGAACCCAAATAGGCGATAAACTGGACTAGAGACTTAGGTGTCTAGGTAGGTCGTGGCCGACACCCGTTGGGCTTCGCTTGAAGGTTGCAGTACATGTCGTGTGAAGCGATGATAAGTGGTGAGGCGTGTGTGAAGAAGTACACCCTGCGGGGTTAACATCATCTATTGAATAGCGCGTCATGATAAGGACTACTTGGTTTGCCTATACGGTTCATAGACAAGTAAATGGATACTACTAAAAGCCTCAAGATAAGCGTGAGTGCGAGGATGGCTCCTCCGTAGGAAGGCGGGGTTGAATCCCGGTGGTGTATTGAAGTGATGAGTAGTGGACTCGAGTCATAAAACTATTTCAAGTTGGTGTCTCGTGGGATAGCTTAGCCATGAGTCAAAGCGGCTTGCTGCAATAACCCACCAACCCTTCTTGATAATGTGCATGTATGTAGGGTCGATGTAAGTCTTGTTGAGTACCTTTGTACTCATGTTGCTTTAATTTACATTTTTAGGAAGATGCATAAACCCCTCAAGCGGGTTCTTTGTAGGCGTTGACATCGGCAGAGTAGACTAAGGCCGGTGGTGATCTGAAAGAGAAGGACCATGTAGTATAGCTGGGCTTACCCTAGCCTCTTTTATTTTACTAGTTATGCGTACTCAGACAAAACACTTCCGCTGTGGCTTGTATGCTTGTATGACTTGTATGTGGGTCGTGTGACCCGTACTTGTGTGAATGATATGTATGGCTCTCTGAGCTTTAAATAAAGTACTTGTGTCGTAGTGTCGGTGTACTAAGGTAGGGGTACCTCAGTACCCCAACTTGTGCACGGGCAGCTGGAGTTCCCCACAGCCAGATCCACGAGTGCTTGCGGAGACCATCTCCACCCTTTTCAAGCCATTCAAGAACAAAGTATGCAAGGCGAAGCTCAAGACCCGGCAAGAGGAGCTTGCGGGAAGGCCATTCGAGGCTCAAGGCTACATCACTCTGCAAATCCCGGCGAGAGGCTCGTCGGGAGGACTAAAGATCACATCACGAGAAGACGCGCCTCGGCGCGCGCCAGCGAGACCGAGGCGGCAAGTCACAAAGCCCGACAAGCCCGGGCCCGGCAAGATCAAGGCCCGGCAAGGTGCTTGCCGGGAGAGCTACTCTCGTGCCGCCTCGGCAGCTCATCGCCCAGCGTCGCCTCGGCCTTCTCGAGGAGCGTGGCGGTGGGCTATTTACATGAGGAATGCGGTGGCACTCCACAGTGGTAACCGCCCGCCCGTGGCGAAAGGACGCAATGGCGGGAGCTTTTGGGGCGGCAATGACGGGCATTAATGCTCTTGTCCCCTCATCAAAAGTAGGTAGAATCCTTTGTGCTTCTGCTTGTTCCCTTGTTCAACTACCACCACTTTTCGTTTTACCCCTCTACCTCACGTTGACACTGTCGGTGACCCTTGCCCTATAAAGGAGGCCCATGCACAGCGTGGGGGTTCCACGGTAGCTACTCTCGCGAGGGTTAGAGGATTCACCACTCTCGCGTGGGTTGGACTCATTGCAACTCCCATGCTCGGGTAGCTCTGCTCTTCAAGCTCCGAGCATAATACAACACAATGCAGCGGTAGGGTTTCTGCGACCATCGCGACCAGCTGGTAAAAATCCCAGCGTGCATCGCCTCGATCGCTCTCGCGCAGCCTCCGCCCCGTACCGAACACACAAGGGCCCGGCCCCATAGGTGCCGCCGCCCAACCGTCGACGCGACATCTCTGGCGTGCCGGTAGAAGCGTCGAGGTTATCGCGAACCTGATCCGGCGTTAAGCGCGCGGCCTCTTCATCAACCTCTCCGGCTTCATCAGCGGCTTCGCCGACAACTGCGTCATGGCCCCGAGCGAGAGCCGAGGTCGCGGACCCATCTCCGTCTTCCCGCCGCCACCGGGCCGGCGAGGCGGAGAAACAGCCGGTGGAAGGTGGACCACCGGCGAAAACGCTCGCGGTGCCACGAATCGAGGGCGGGGCGGAGGACCCGCCTCGGCCTCCGTAGATCCACGTCCATCTCGGCGCCACGGCGACCAGCGGCGCCATACCGCGAGGAGGTGGTATCCGCTTGTTGGAACGAGGGAGCGTCGGCGGCTCGCGAATATTCCGGACCCCGTCCGGACCGCGAACCAGCGGCGCGGGGCGGAGACCTGCTCCTTCAACACGTCGGAAGCCAGCGCGTCCGCTCCGCGCCGCTTCGCTCCCTTCCCTCCACTCTGCGGAAGCGCTCACGAGCGCAAATGCTCTCGACTTCCCGGCGGCGGACAAGGTCGAGGCGGAGGCTACCATCGAGCCTGGTCGCCTTGCCACAACGACCGTCAGCAGCAACTGCGGCTTCGCGGCAGCGGCAAGCGAGAAAGCGAAAACTGCGGCGACAAGACGCCGGGGTGCAACTACCGTGCACTCCCGCCGTGAAGCGAAAAACGCCGCCCGCCGGAACAGCGCCGGCAGCGGCTCCACGGCATCGTCGGACCCACGGGCTCGTCGAGATCAGCGTCGAGTCCTCGGCAATGGCGGCGAAAGATGCGGACCACGATCGGCGTCGCCGAGACTTCGGCGACAATCGACCGAAGCTGGGAACCTTGTCGAAGTCGCCGCCCGTGACGAGCGACTTACCGTCTGTGGCGAGCTGCCCGCGTTCACCGTGAAGCTGCGGCGCGTCGATGGCAGCATGAAAAACTTCAAGCCCGGCGTGCTGGGAGAAATGCGGCGGCAAGACACACCCTCGGAGTTTCTCGATTATCTACACCATCGCGGTGCGAGGCTGCGGGGGCGGCGAGAAGATTGGCGAACTACTTCCGCTTCGTGCTCGGGCGAGCGTTCGTTCTTGGCTTATGCACTTGCGGGCTCCATTTCCTCTTAGGCGGATCTTTGTCATCGGTTTGTTGGTGCCTTCTTTGGCGGCCACAAACCCCGACAAGAAAGTGATCTCCACATTTTGGCCCGGAAGGAAGGAGAATCCTGCGCAAGTACATCCAACGCTTCAGCCGTGTGCAACACAACATCCCGGCGTCCACCCTGCGCGGTTATCGGTAGCGTTCCACGAGCGTGCGTAACGCGCGCATCTTGTCGAAAGATGGCGATGACCAAGATCCGGGATGTCGTGAGCTTTATGCCTGGCGATAAATCGCCTGCAGCGGAAGAGGAGAGGCTTCCGGGGAGGATCTTTGGCGAGGAGGGCGACTCCGGCAGCGCCGCCCGGCAAAAAGCCCGTGACAGAGTCTTCGGAAGAAGAACAAGGAGCAGGTGCTTGCCGTCGAAAAAGTCGGCAAGAAGCTCCGCCAAGCAAACCGAGGTTGGCAGTTCCGACAAGGAGCTTGCCTACAATGGCGGCAGCCGACAAGCGGCGCCCGACAAGCAATCTTGCAAAATCCACGCACCAAAGGCCCGACCTCTACAAGCGCAAAGCGCGTCGATTATCTCGTCGGCGGCGAGAAAATAATCTGGTAGCGACAAGGAGAGGGCCCAAGGTGGCGGAGGAGAACCCGAGCAAGCGGCCGTTAAATCCGGTCGGGGAGGACCTCCGGCAAGGCCAGCGGCGACAAGGTGATCGACCTTCTCGGACGCGATAAGGATGAAAAGGCGGCGAAGAAGGGCGTGGAGGATGAGGATGACGGTGAGCAGGAATTCGAAGGCCCACGGAGGTCTGTGCGTTGGCGGTGGCGCCGCTACACCTCTCACCGCCAACTAAGCGGTGGGCACGTGAGGTGAATCGGCGAGCCGCCCATGGAAATCCGCGAGACTCCTCAAATGGTCCATCCGCCCATCATTTTCGATCTTGAGGATCACCCGACCGCACCACCGCGGTCGGGTGCCTACCGATCTTGGTCTCGCCCACCATCCGCAACCTCAAGGTCACCAAGATGTTAGTCGGCGGCGGGGCGGGCTGAACGATTTCCTCTGCTGTGATCAAAACTCCAAATCACGGATGGCGAGCTCGAAGAGACCGGCCCCTTCAAGAATCAACCGGGAGGAGCAAGCCCAAGGAAAAATCACCTTGCCGGTGACCTTTGGCGGGAGGTCAACCAGAACGGCGCGTTACTTTCGGCGTTGCCGATATTCCGTTGCCATACAATGGGATACTTGGCGTCCGCCCTCGCCAAGTTCATGGCGGCTTCCCATTACGCCTAGCGTGCTCAAGATGCGGGTCGATAAGCGTCATCACTGTCGCGGCGACAAGAAAAGGCGCTTATCTGCACCGACCAGATTTACCGAGATGCGGCGCGGCCCGACAAGGATGCACTGCGCTGAAGTTCCCAAAGGAAAAAAGCGAAGACCAAATGCGGCAAGCGCTCGGGGCCCCTCGGCAAGCTGCACCCCTTGGTGTTGCGCTGCTAGCGAGGCGCCCGTCGAGCTCCACGGCAGGATAAAAAGGAATGGCTGCTCCACGGGCAACCAAGAAGGTGTCGCCCGAGGGCGGCTTGGTGGTACCTTCACCATCGGTGCCACGCAGCGACAAATAGGAAGCGCTCGTTGCTTTCTGCGGGCGAATGTCGATGTGTTTGCATGGCAACCATCGACATCCCGGTGTTCGAAGGTAATTGAGCACAAGCTTGCCGTTTGCCCCATCGGCGGCCGTCAAGCAAAAGTGAGAAACAAGCCGTGGAGCATGAGAGTTCATCAATGAAGAAATCAAGAAACTAGAGGCAGCGAGGCCTAGTCGGGGTGTGATCCATCGGCGTGGCTAGCAAACCCGGTTGTCGTGCGCAAGGCCAATGGGAAATGGAGACTATGTATAGACTTCCGATGTGAATAAAGCATGTCCCAGGATCCGTTCCCCTTGCGCGCATCGACCGATTATTGACTCCTTTGCGGATGTGAGCTACTCTGCTTTCTTGATGCGTGCTCGGGCTATCACCAGATCTTCATGGCCAAAGAAGATGAAGAAAACTGCGTTTATCACTCCATGTGGCACCTATTGCTTCATCGCATGCCATTTGGGCTGAAGAATCTTGAGGTCGGCGTTTGCGAGGTAGTGTATCTGCTTTTGAGCCACAGATCCACGAAATGTAGAAGCTTACATGGATGACATCGTGGTGAAGAGCAAAACAGAGATACACTGATTCAAGATTTAGAAGAGACATTCGAACTTGCGAGGATCTGATTAAAATTGAACCACGAGAAGTGCGTCTTTGGGGTTCCCTCCGGCAAGCTTCTCGGGTTCTTTGTGTCATGAGAGAGAGGATCGAAGCCAACCCGATAAGATTAAAGCCATCGAGCAGATCAAGCCCCAAAGCGGGTCAAGGATGTCGAGAAGGCTCGCGGGTTGTGTGGCTGCCCTCGGTAGATTCATTTCAAAGTCTGCTGGCGCCGCCCTTCTTCAAAATCTTGAAGAAGGCGGGGCCCATGAAGTGGACTCGAAGCGGAGCAGTGCTGCAAGACTTGAAACATTACATCCTCCTCCAATACTTATCGCACCTAAACCACGGGAGAAATTGCTGCTATACCTGGCGGCAACCAACCAAGTGGTTAGTGCTGCGCTAATGTGCGGAGAGGAGTCGATGAGGAGGCTGCACCACCGGCAAGCCAGCCCAGCGACAAGCGAGGCTGTTCCGACAAGCCCGGCCCCGCGAGACAGCCCTGCTTGAGGAGCAAGGTGAGTCGCGGAAAAAGATGGTGCGACATCCGGTGTATTTTGTAAGCTCCTTCTCGAGGGCGGATCAACATACTACGGTGTACAAAAGTTGCTTTTGGCCTTCTCATGGCCTCAAGAAAGCTCGCCATTACTTCAAGCACCACGAGATAACGGTGGTCACTCGCTTCCCGGCTGAAAAGGATCTTGCACAACCCGGAAGCAGGCAGGCAGGATCGTTGAGTGGGCCTTTGGAGTTGTCGAGCCGGACTCAAGTTTGAAAGTACTTCAACCATCTGAGCAGACTCTGGCAGAATTTATAGCAGTGGACCCCAACACGATGAAGAAGTTCAAGAAACAAGTACACCCGCACAAGGGCGGCAGTGAATGGGTAATGTGCTTGATGGTGCCTTCTCCTACAAAGGCGCGGTCTTGCGGCGTCGTACTCATCGCACCACGGAGAGCACCTCAAGTATGTTATCGGATGCACTTCCCAAGAGAACAGCGACAAACAACACCGCTGAATCTGAGGGCTTGCTTGCGGCCTCGGGATTGCGGCGAACTTAGGATGAAGAAGTTGATCGTGCGGGGAGATTCCGGTTGGTGGTCGGCAAGTTAACAAGAACTATCGAGCCCTTTGATGGAAGCCTATGTAGATGAAGTGAGGAAGCTTGAGGAGCACTTTGAAGGTCTGCGGATGGAACACATTCCGAGCTCGAGAATGAAATTGCGGGCGGCCTTTCAAAGTGTGCTTCAATGAAGTTACAATGGAACCGAGGGACCTTCTTGCTCAAGCTGACTCAACCCTCCGTTGCGCCATCAATTGGGCAGTCAAGAAGAAAGTTGATATCGGCGACTACTTGCGGCGGACCTCCCGAGGCCGCCGCCAAGGTCCCGGATCAACCTCGAGCGGCGAGGAACAATCTGCTCCGCCGATCGCCGGATCTGTGCGATCGAAGCAAGTGTTCCCGACAAGCCTTGCCCGGCAAGCTTGCAGAGGACCCGGCTCGGCGGGCGAGAGATCCTTGCCGTAAGGCGGAGGTTCCTTAGCGGCCCTCATGCCTTTAGTCCTTGCCGTCGAGCCCGAGCTCCGGCATGGGCGCAACGAATCGTCCGTTTCTTGCAAAGCTGGAGAACTTCCGGCGACCACGAAGAGATAGAAAAGATAACCCAGACAGTCAAGTATGTACCGGTTAAGTGGACAGCGAGCTGTCTGAAGAAAGCTCAATGGTGTCGATTGAAGTGCATCTCTAGGGAAGATGGACAGCAACTGTTGGCGAAGATTCACGGAGGCATCTGCGGCCACCACATTGGCGCAAAGGGCACTTGCGGAAAGGCTTTCGGCAAGGGTTCTTTAACGAAAGCCCTCGAGGATGCAAGCGCACTAGTAACCAAGTGCGAAGCGTGTCGAGTTCCATGCAAAGCAAATTCATCAGCCAGCTCAAGCTCTCCAAACAATCCCTTTGTCCTGGCCCTTCTCGATGCAGGGCTCGACATCCTCGGCCCCTTCCCGTGCCGTCGGGGCTTTGAATACTTATGCGTAGCGATCGACAAGTTCACAAAGTGGCGAAGTAGAGCCGGTGAGAAAGGTGACAACCTGATCGGCGATCAAGTTCTTGGTCGATTGTATGCGTTTGGGATCCCCAACGGATTATCACCGACAACGGTACACAATTCACCAGCCGCACCTTCATGCAATATGTCCAAGACCTTGGCGCCAAGGTCTGTTTAAGCTACATTGCTCACCCAAGGAGCAGCGGTCAAGCGAAAAGGGCCAATCTTGGAAGTGCTGCGGCGGACTCAAGACAAGAACTTTCGACGAGGCTGCGCAAGTCGGAAGAAATTGGATAGAAGAGCTGCGGCGGCTCTTTGGTCAATCGAGCGACACCAAACCGAGCCACGGGCGGACACCCTTTGCTCTAGTCTATGGAAGCGAAGCAGTTCTCCCCACGGAACTTCGTATCACGGATCTCCTCGAGTGCTCGCTTATGATGAGCTTGAGCAAGAGCAAGCTGCGACAAGATGGCGCATTGCTCCTCGAGGAGGGCGTCTCGAACTCTTTGTGCGAGCTGCTCGATACCGGCAAGCCTTGCGCGCTACCATAACCGCCAAGGTCAAAGCCGAGCCTCGAGGAAAGGCGACCTTGTTCTTGGCGTGTTCGATCCGCCAGAATTCCAACAAGTTGGCCTTGAAGTGGGAAGGCCCTTATCGGGTGAGACAAGTCCACGAGACCCGTATTTGTCAGGCTTCGAGACGAAGAAGGCTTGCCGATGGTAATTCTGGAACATAGAGCATCTTCGCAAGTTCTACCCATAAAGTAGCGGTTGCCGTGATCCGCTCGGCAACCACCTTTTATACAAAAGCTTTGCCGCCGTTGCATGTAACCCTTTGTACAAAGCGGTATGAACCCGTGCAGACAATAAAGTTTCCGTGTCTTGCGTTATTTGCCTTTTTCCATGCTCTTCTTTGCTATTTGCATGAGTTATTTGGCATCTTTCCGTATAGCACGCATGTCCGACAAGCAATAGCGTCAAAAAGCTACGTGCCGTCCTCTTCTTTTTCTCCTTATTTCTTAAGCAAAAGAAATGTTCCTCCGCTTTAAGTTTGCGGGGAGGAAATGAAGGATGAACCAAGCACTCCAAGTGCTGTTCAAGAAGAAGCCTGCTTGGGAGAAGCGAGTCACGAAAGCTAAGTTGTCGGGTTGCGCAGCTCAAAATTTTAAATTTTGAGATTGCCTTCCTTGAACAACCACACCTTGTATGGAAAACCTGTGCTCGGAGGAACCTACGGCGGACAGCCGTGCCCTTATCTTGCGTTGGTCGACTCTGCAAGTTAAATTGTGTTCTGTTGGCAGCGGCAAGGTTGCTGCGGTGAACCTTGCCCTTGCGGCAAGTCTTTCCTAAAGCATAAGGTTGAAGCGTCTGAGTTGAGAATCAAAACAAGGAGTTGATTCTGCGATCATTGATCGAAATAAAGGTAAATATCCTACAAGGGATAACTTGTCGCGGTAACTAATAAGTTCGTAGCGACACTGTGCGTGACAAAAGGAAACAAAGATAAAAAGGCCTAGTCTCTGTGACGCCCTCCATCTGAGGATCTTGTTCACTTTGGCGATGATGTGGCGACCTGCTCCTTCAAGGCCTCCATGTCGCGTCGGCCGGCAAGCTGCGAAGGGCGTTGGAGAGGTTTATACTGGGGTTGCGGTATCTGATCTTCGTCGACCGCAGCGCTCCATGGTTCCCAGCGCTGTGGTAGCGCCTCCTCGGCGAGCTTGCGGGGATCTTCTTCGTCCGCAGATTTGCGAGTAGCGCGACCCCACGAAGAAGAGCTGAGCTTGGCCTGTGGCGAGTTTGGATCGGGGAATAAATGAGGTGCTCAACTTGGCGCCTTGACCTCTGGTCGATGGCGGTTGCGGAAGACACCAATTCCTCGGTCCATATCTCAACGATCTGGCGGAAATCCTCGGCTGCTCTGTTGGCGCCCGGCCACTAAGGATCGCTCCTCACGGAGCTCTTCCTTGATTTGGTTTCTGGGCGGGCAGCGTCGGCGAGTCCATCAGCCTTGAAACTTTCTGCTCAAGATCTCGGCGGAATCCTTGGCGGCCTTGACTCGTCGCCCTTCTCGTGAGGCCTTTGGAGCTACGAGTTGGTGTGAGTGAATTTCTCGCTCCGTGTGGCGGCGATCTTCTCGAGTCCACCTTCACAGCTCCTCGATTCTTAACCTTGGCGGCGATCCTCCTTGGCAGCCTCCCTGACGCCCTTGGCGTCTTCGCTTCCTTCAACTCCCGCCAAGGGCTTGCTCCCGTCTGGCGAGTCTTCCTCGTGGGCGTCGAGGCGACCTTTAGCTGGTTGAGCTCCCTTCTCGCGGGACAGCTCCACCCGGCGAGCCGTTGCTGCTCCTCGGCCTCGGCTTTCTCCAACAGCCACTCTTCACTCTTGCCCGTGAGCTGTTCGCCTCTCAGGCACCTCGCGGAGGCAGCTTGATTAGCGGCCTTGAGCTCCGCCAGCGTTCTCCATCTCCTCGGCGGCCTTGGCGGCAAGGGCCTCCCGGGAAGCAAGCCGCTGCTGGCCCGGTAAAGGGCGAGGATCTGGTGGCAGCTTCTCCTCATCAGAGCCCGCCCGCTCCCCCGAGCCCTCGGCGACCTTCAAACCAGCGGGCGGGATCTCCCGTCGAAAGCCCGCCCTCAGGCGCGCCAGCGACGAAGCCCGGCATCTGGATAAAAACGCCGTTGGGGCTTCAAGTAGCAGCCGGCCGTTCTGCTTCAGCGGAGGTCGGCGGCACGGCAGGCAGCAGCGCTCCGCAGCCTCCGGGCGGTGGTCGCTTGCCATCCCCTCTGCGGCGGCTGCGTGGGAAGCGAGGCGATTTACATGCGTGTGGTTCGGCGGCTCCCGCGCGTCCTCGGCAGCGAGGCACCATCGCCGCCACCATGCCGTCCTCCTCCTCCCGGCGGCGACCTCCGTCTCCATCCGCTCCGGGGAGGATCTAGAAGAAGAAAGAAAAAAGCAAAAAGCGGTTCAAGCAAATATCCAAAAAGCAACTCGAGAAGGCGAAATCGAGAACTTACCTTGGTGGGCGTCTTCAGCGGCGAGGCTCTCTTGCCGAGGAACCTTCCCTTGCGGAGTGCCGCCCTCGTCGGGACTACTCGCCCTTGGCGAGTACCCGCCCTTGCCGGGGCAGCTCTCCCTTGGGAATCCGGCCTTGGCGAGATGGAGGACCGCCCGCTCCTCGAGGCGACCTCCGGATGCTCACTGTCGCATTGCGGCTCCATCCTGCTTGCGAGTCAAGACAAACACATCAAGATATTGGGACAAGATGGAGCTGTCGGATGTGCCCGGCAATCGGAGTCACGGAACCCGGACTTCTGTTGGGGGCTGCCAGGGGCTGCTCCTCGGGGCGGCGCTCGGGTCCAGCAAGCCGGGTCGGGCGTCTCCGGCCTCCTCGGCAGGCGGAGTCGTCATAATCTCGACCACGGGCACCTTGGCTCTCTTCGCCGCCCGCTCGGTCAAAGATCTGAAGTCGGCGCAAGAAACAAGATTAGCATCAACAATGACCAAAGCGAAATTTAAGAAGATGAAGGTCTTGGTACTCCTCTGTTCCTCCTCGTCGTCTTCGCTCAAAGGCGGAGAAGTCGTACCGCTTTGGGATCGTCGGCGTGGGGAGCGGAGGCAGACCCTCTCGGGCGCTTGGCGGTCCTCGGGCACAGGGGCTCGAGACCCGGCCTGTGGGGTCGAGACCGAAGTGGGCGGAGCCGCCGCCCGCTCGAGGAGGCCTGACCGCTCGGCGCCGACTTATGGGCGCCCTTCTTTGTAGCCTGCCAGCAGGTCACCTCCGCCCATCCAGTGCGCTGAGTCGCTCTCGGCTGCAGCTTCGACTCCCGGGAATCTTCGCTGCCCGCCGGCTGGCGATTCTTGGGGGCTTCGTGCCACCTCCGCCGCAGCCTTGCGGGCGCCAGCGGAGATCGCTTGGGGCTCGCCTGGCGGGGAGGTTTCGGCAGCGAGGAGGCGTCGTCGTCATAAAGGTCCGTGGACCCGCCCGGCATCATCGGCGACGCGGCGTTCTCCCCTCCTCCTCGCCCGGCTGGCTCGCGGGCTCGGCACCTGTGCTGCGACCCCTTTACCTTTGGCGCCCGGCTCCCTCGGCGCCTCTGCTCCCTCGGCGGCGCCACCGCTTACCGCGATTTCATCCACGATTCCATGGATCCCGAGTGCCTCGGAGAAGGACCCGGCAAAGCGGCGGGAGGAAGTTTCAGCAACCGGCGGATCTCCGCCGCCTCCGTTTGGTAGGACTTCTCCGCAGCCTCCGCCTCCTCGGGCGTGCAACGAATTCTCCTGCGCTGCGGCTGCAGGCCTCTTCAACCGAGAGGCTATATCGCGATCTCGATCCGTGGTGTCCCGTGTCGGCCGCGGATCTCGTCCTTGTTTTTCGCCACCTCCTCGAGGTGTCGAAGAAGTTGATGATGTCGAGGGCGGCTCGAGGCGGAATCCATGAGCAGCTCCACGCCGTGGAGTCCTGCGGGCATCATGGCGAGAGGCGATCGAGGCTCGTTATTGCAAAGGGGCACCACTCCCGGGGAAACTGAACCACTCTGGATGGGCGGGTCGTATTTAAAAGCTCCCGGACCATCCCCTCGGCTCAGGCGTCGTGAAATTGAAGTTCAGCCGGTGCGCAGCCTCATTATATCCCAGCGCCGCCATACTCCCGGCCGGCCTTTTTACTGTCTTGGAGGCGTCTGGCGGAGAAAGTCTGCGCCTACGCTGCAATGGACAGCCCAGCGTGGCGGGGCGAAGGATCGGATGAGGGCAGCGTCGAGCTTGGCGTCGTCGGAGTCAGCTCGCTCCAATCTCTGCCCGCTCAATGGGCGTAGTCTTGGCAGCGGTGAAAGGCTGCGGCTCGTCCTCGGCGATCCGGCCACCGATCTGTAGCGCCCTCTTCCCACTTGATCACGGAGCTCCCGGCAATCTGACCTCTTGAGGTTCAGACGGAAAACCCAAGAAATCCCTCCGGAGAGGGGGCAGACTCTGCTCTCGGGGTAAAAAATGCTGAGCAGAGCTACATTTGGGTGGATCCCTCGAAGTTCTCACATATGTCTGAAAACCGCCATTGTGAGACGGCGTTGGGGTGAAATCGAGAAGGTGGAAGCCATATGTGTGCATAATGGTGCAGAAGAATTGAGAGAAAGGAGGACAAAGACGCGATGAAAGAAAGCTGCGAAGAAATGGTACCCGCCGGGATAGTTGTCCATGAGATCGGCCGGGTGGGCGCTGGTCGAGGATCTTATTTGAGGTCCTCTTGGACCCGAACAAGAAATACTGCCCCGAGTTTGTCCACGCCCGAGCAGCGGGAAGGCAACGTTCTTCCTCCGCATCTGGCGAGCTCTTCCGCTGCTCGGTTTCTCCTTCTTGGTGCCCTCCGCCTTCTCCTTCCCTTCTGGTCTTGGGGCCATAGCGGCAGCTGAGGAAGGGGATGAAGGTCGGCAGACGCCTTGAGACGAAAAAGCAGCGGAGGAGATCTGAGCGGGCTTGAGAGGGTTTTCTGGCGGAGGAAGAAGAAGCAATGAAAGCAATGAAGGGAACGCGCTGCTTCCTCTGTTTTATGGGGAAGTGGGGGAGGCGTTCCGCTCTCCTCATTAAGGGGCGTGGGCACGTCCTATCCCTGCGCCCATAATCGGCCTTGTTCTTTGCTGCAGGGAGGCGCGGAGGCGGAAGTGGATCGACGCACCCGTGGACTTGGCGTGCCGTGCCTGTTTGGGCTGGCCCAATGGCGCTTCGGCACCGTGTATAGCCCGAGCCGGGGCTCTGTCGGTGTACTAAGGTAGGGTACCTCGGTACCCCAACTTGTGCAGGCAGGCTGGAGTTCCACAGCCAGATCCACAGTGCTTGCGGAGACCATCTCCACCCCGCACCAAGCCATTCAAGAACAAAGTATGCAAAGCGAAGCTCAAGACCCGGCAAGAGGCTTGCGGGAAAATAATCAGGCTCAAGGCTACATCACTCCTGCCAAATCCCGGCGAGGAGCTCGTCGGGAGGACTAGAAAGATCACATCACGAGAAGACACGCCTCGGCGCCTTGGCCCCGGCGAGACCGAGGCGGCAAGTCACAAAGCCGACAAGCCCGGGCCGCAAGATCAAGGCCCGGCAAGGTGCTTGCCGGGGAGAGCTATCTCGTGCCCGCACTCAGCTCATCGCCCAGCGTCGCCTCCGGCCTTCTCGAGGCAGCGTGGCGGTGGCTCTTGTTGCATGAGAATCTTGGTGGCACTCCACAGTGGTAACCGCCGCCCGTGGCGAAAAAGGCGCAATGGCGGGAGCTTTTGAGGCGGCAGCGGCAGGCATTAATGCTCTTGTCCCCCTCATCAAAAGTAGGTAGAATCACTTGTGCTTCTGCTTTGTTCCCTTTGTTCCAACTACCACCACTTTTACGTTTTACCCCTCTACCTCACGTTGACACATCGGTGACCCTTGCCCTATAAAGGAGGCCCATGCACAGCGTGGGGGTTCCTGACCCAGCTACTCTCGCGAGGGTTCAGAGATTCACCACTCTCGGCGTGGGTTGGACTCATTGCAACTCCATGCTCGGGTAGCTCTGCTCTTCAAGCTCGAGCATAATACAACACAATGCAGATGGGGTTTCTGTGACCATCGCGACCGAAGCTGGGTAAAATCCCAGCGTGCATCGCCTCGATCTGCTCTCCGCGCAGCCTCCGCCCCGTCTGCCGAACACACAAAGGGCCCGGCCCCATAGGTGCCGCGCCCAACCGTCGGCGCGACACGTAGAAGTCATGTTGTGATGCCTTGTTGTATTTGCACATATCGAGCATATTGTGTGTATGATTGAAATGCTTGGTATGTGTGGGATCGACTATCTAGTTGTTTATCTTTAGTAGCCTCTCTTACGGAAATGTCTCCTAGTGTATGCCTTTGAGCCATGGTAACACTCTTGCTCCGGAACACTTAGGCTGGCGGCATGTGTCCTTCTTCGTTCTGTATACATCGCCGGAAATGTCACGCATTGAGTACCGAGTCTGTTAGCCCGCTCTGGCCGGTTTACGAATCTGCTAGCCAGTGCTACAGCCGGAACTTACTTCTTTGTTGGCCAAACACGTTCGATCTTTGGGTCATGGATGCTGTCACTGTAAGTGCATGCCACTTTGGGTTTCTGACTAGTCATGTCAGCCGGGCTCCTTATCATATGGATGCTAGCGACACTATCATATCGTGTGCCAAAAGCATAAGCGGTCCGGGCCAAGGTAAGGTGGCACCCGTTGGGATACCGTGCGTGAGGCCACAAAGTGATATGATGTGTTACAGGCTAGATCGATGTGACATTGAGTCGGGGTCCTGACACATTTCTCCGATTTGGGTTCGAGCTTATCTGGTTGAAGCTTCTTCACATAAGCATCACAGCCCCAAACTTTAAGAAACGACAACTTTGGTTTCTTGCCAAACCATAGTTCATGAGGCGTCGTCTCAGCAGATTTTGATGATGCCCTATTTAGCGTGAATCGGCCTTCTCTAAAGCATAACCCCAAAGCGATAGCGATAAATCAGTAAGAGACATCATAGATCGCACCATATCTAGTAAAAATACGATTGTGATGTTCGAACACACCATTCGTTGTGGTGTTCGGGTGGCGTGAGTTGCGAAACTATTCGCATTGTTTCAAGTGTAGACCAAACTCATAACTCAAATATTCTCCTCCACTATCAGTTGTAGAAATTTTATTTTCTTATTACGATGATTTTCCACTTCACTCTGAAATTCTTTGAACTTTTCAAATGTTTGGACTTGTGTTTCATTAAGTAGATATACCCACATCTGCTCAAATCTTACGTGAAGGTGAGAAAATAACGATACCCTTGTGAGCCTCAACATTCATTGGACCACAAACATCGGTATGTATGATTTCCAATAAATCAGTTGCTCGCTCCATAGTTCAGGAAACGGCGTTTTAGTCATCTTGCCGATGAGGCACGATTACATAAGTACCAAGTGATTCATAATCAAGTGATTCCAAAAGCCCATCGGTATGGAGTTTCTTCATCGCTTTACACGATATGACCTAAGCGGCGGTGCCACAAATAAGTTGCACTATCATTATCAACTCTGCATCTTTTGGTTTCAACACTATGAATATGTGTATCACTACTATCGAGATTCAATAAAAATAGACCACTCTTCAAGGGTGCATGACCATAAAGATATTACTCATATAAATAGAACAACCATTATTCTCGACTTAAATGAATAACCGTCTCGCATCAAGCAAGATCCGGATATAATGTTCATGCTCAGCGGCGGCACCAAATAACAATTATTTAGGTCTAAACTAATCCCGATGGTAGATGTAGAGGTAGCGTGCCGACCGCGATCACATCGACTTTGGAACCATTTCCCAGCGCATCGTCACCTTGTCCTTAGCCAATCTTACGGCAATCCGTAGTCCTGTTTTGAGTTGCAAATATTAGCAGCAGAACGATATCAAATACCGAGGTGCTCTGCGAGCATTAGTAAGGTACACATCAATAACATGTATATCACATATACCTTTGTTCACTTTGCCATCCTTCTTATCCGCCAAATACTTGGGGCAGTTCCGCTTCGATGTCGATCGCTTGCGGTAGAAGCACTCAGTTTCAGGCTTAGGTCGGACTTGGGTTTCTTCTCTTGGCGACAACTTGTTTGCTGTTCTTCTTGAAGTTCCCTCCTTCTTCCCTTTGCCCTTTTCTTGAAACGGTGGTCTTGTTAACCATCAACACTTGATGCTCCTTGATTTCTACCTCCATGGCTTTTAGTATTGCGAAGAGCTGGGAATAGTCTTGTCCATCCCTTGCATATTATAGTTCATTCTGAAGCTCTTGTAGCTTGGTGGCGGTGATTGAAGAATTACATCAATAACACTATCATCGGAAGATTAACTCCCGGTTGAATGAAGTGATTATTATACGGACATTTTGAGTATGTGTTCCTTTGGCACTATTCTCCTCCATCTTGCAGCTATAGAACTTATTGGAGACTTCATATCTCTCAATCCGGGCATTTGCTTGAAATATTAACTTCAACTCTGGAACATCTCATATGCTCCATAGCGTTCAAAACATCGTTGAAGACCGGTTCTAGGGCGTAAGCATAGCTGCTGAACTATCGAGTAGTCATCGACTTTGCTCTACGGGCGTTCTTAGCGTCGCCGGTTGAATCGGCGGCGAGGCACGGCACCCGGCGGTGCTTCGGGGCGTAATTCTTACGTGCAGCAATGAGGATAATCCTCGATTCGGACCCGATCCTGTAATTGCTACCATCATCTTTCAACTTTGTTTTCTCAAGGAGCGCATTAAAATTCAGCGGAACGACAACACGAGCCATCTATCTATAACAAACATAGACAAGCAAAATACTATCGGTACTAAGTTCATGATAAATTTATGTTCAATTAATCATATTACTTAAGAACTCCACTTAGATAGACATCCTCTAATCAACTACACCATGTCCGATCGTCACGTGAGATGGAGTAGTTTCAGCAGTGAACATCAATATGTTGATCATATCTACTATATGATTCACGCTCGACCTTCGGTCTCCGTGTTCGAGGCCATATCTGTTATATGCTAGGCTCGTCAAGTTTAACTGAGTATTCGCGTGTGCAACTGTTTTGCACCGTTGTATTTGAGCGTAGAGCCTATCACACTGATCATCACGTGGTGTCTCGGCCACGAAGAACTTTCATAGCGGTGCATACTCGGGAGAACACTTCTTGATAATTTTAGTGAGAGATCATCTTAAAATGCTACCGTCAATCAAAGCAAGATAAGATGCATAAAGGATAAACATCACATGCAATCAATATAAGTGATACGATCTGCCATCATCATCTTGTGCTTGTGATATCCATCTTCAAAAGCACCGTCGTGATCACCATCGTCACCGGCGTGACACCTTGATCTCCATCGTAGCATCGTTATTCGTTCGCCATCTATTGCTTCTCGACTATCACTACGCTTAGTGATAAAGTAAAAGCAATTACAGAAGCGTTGCATTTCATACAATAAGCGACAACTATATAGCTCTGCCGATTGCCGATAACTTTGGTTACAAAACATGATCATCTCATACAATAAAATATAGCATCACGTCTTGACCATATCACATCACAACATGCCCTACAAAAACAAGTTAGGCGTCCTCTACTTTGTTGTTGCAAATTTTACGTGGCTGCTACGGGCTTAGCAAGAACCGTTCTTACCTCGCATCAAAACCACAGCGATAGTTCGTCAAGTTAGTGCTGTTTTAACCTTCATGAGGACGGGCGTATGCCACTTTCGATTCAGCTAAAGTGAGAGAGCGGACACCCGCCACCACCTTTAAGCACGAGTGCTGCGTAGCAGTGAAACCAGGTCTCGCGTAAGCGTCTGGCGTAATGTTGGTCGGGCGCTTCATCTCACAATACCGCCGAACCAAAGTATGACATCTTTGGTAAGTAGTATGACTTGTATAAGCCCACAACTCACTCGTGTTCTACTCGTGCATATGACATCTCGCATAAAACCTGGCTCGGATGCCCTTTGTTGGGAAGCGTAGTAATTTCAAAAATTTCCCTACGCTTTTCGCAAGATCATGGTGATGACATAGCAACAAGAGGAGAGTGTTGTCCACGTACCCTCGTGAACCGTGGCGAGGCGTTGTGACAACACGGTTGATGTAGTCGTGCGTCTTCACGATCCGACCGATCCAAGTACGAGCGTCGGCACCTCGAGTTCAGCACATGTTCAGCTCGATGACAATCCCGGACTCGATCCAGCAAAGTGTCGGGGATGAGTTCCGTCAACCTGACGGCGTGGTGGCGATGATGATGCTCTACCGGCGCGAGGGCTTCGCCTAAACTCATGACGATATGGCCGAGGTGGAATATGGTGGAGGGGCACGCTGCACGGCTGAGGCGATCCGTAGACCAACTTGTGTGTCTCTAGGGCCCCTGCCCGTATATAAAGGAGCAAGGGGTGAGGCGGCCCGGCCCTAGGGGCGCCAAGGAGGAGTCCTCCTCTAGTGGGAGTGGGACTCCCTTTCCTAATCCCACTAGGAAGGAGGAAGGGGAGGAATGAGAGGAGAGGATGAGGGAAAGTGGGGCGCCCCCTCCTAGTCCAATTCGGACTCCTCAAGGCGCCACCTCTGAGCTGCTGCCCTCTCTCTCCCCTCAGGCCCACTAAGGCCAATTACTTCTCCGGGGGTTCGGTAACCCTCGGCACTTGATTTTCTCGAAACCACGGGCAGCTTCGGTGTCGAATATAGTCGTACAATATATCAATCTTTATGCCTTGACCATTTGAGACTCCTCGTCATGTCGTGATCATATCCGGGACTCGAGCGAACTTGGTACATCAAAACTTATAAACTCATAATAAAGCTGTCATCGTAGCGTTAAGCGTGCGGACCCTACGGGTTCGAGAACTATGTAGACTAGACCTAGAACTATTCTTGGTCAATAACCAATAGCGGAACCTAGATGCCCATATTGGTTCCTACATATTCTACGAAGATCTTTATCGGTCAAACCGCATAACAACATACGTTGTTCCCTTTGTCATCAGTATGTTACTTGCCCAAGATTCGATCGTCGGTATCCAATACCTAGTTCAATCTCGTTACCGGCAAGTTGAAGGAAATATGCCCTAGAGGCAATAATAAAGTTATTATTTATTTCCTCATATCATGATAAATGTTTATTATTCATGCTAGAATTGTATTAACCGGAAACATAATACATGTGTGAATATATAGACAAGCAGTGTCACTAGTATGCCTCTACTTGACTAGCTTGTTAATCAAAGATGGTTATGTTTCCTAACCATGAACAAGGAGTTGTTATTTGATTAACAAGGTCACATCATTAGTTGAATGATCGATTGACATGACCCATTCCGTTAGCTTAGCACCACGATCGTTTAGTATCTTGCTATTGCTTCCTTCATGACTTATACATGTTCCTATAACTATGAGATTATGCAACTCCGTTTACGGAGGAACATTTTGTGTGCTACCAAGCGTCTGGCGTAAGCGGGTGATTATAAAGGTGCTCTCTGGGTGTCTCCGAAGGTACTTGTTGAGTTGGCGTATTTGAGATTAGGATTTGTCACTCCGAATGTCGGAGAGGTATCTCTGGGCCCTCTCGGTAATGCACATCACTTAAGCCTTGCAAGCATTTCAACTAATGAGTTAGTTGTGAGATGATGTATTACGGGACGAGTAAAGAGACTTGCGATGCGAGATTGAACTAGGTATTGGATACAAGCGATCGAATCTCGGGCAAGTAACATCCGATGACAAAGGAACAAGCGTATGTTGTTGTGCGGTTTGACCGATAAAGATCTTCGTAGAATATGTAGGAACCAATATGGGCATCGAGGTCCGCTATTGGTTATTGACGGAGACATGTCTCGGTCATGTCTAAGTATTCTCGAACCGTAAGTCCATGCAGCAAGGTTTCGATAGCGATTATATTATAAGTTTATGTTTTTGATGTACGAAGGTTGTTGAGTCCGGATATGATCACGGACATGACGAGAGTCTCGAAATGGTCGAGACATAAAGATTGATATATTGGACGGATATATTTGGACACGGAAAGGTTCGGAGAAGTTTGGAGCTCGGGAGGTTACGGAACCCCGGGAGGTATATGGGCCTTATTGGGCCCATGTAGGAGAAGGAGAAGGAAAAAGGGAGGCGCGCCCCAAGCCCAATCGAATTGGGGAGGGGCCGGCCCCCTTTCCTTCTCCTTCCCCTCTTCCTATTCCTACTACTAGTACTACTTCCTAATACTAGTACTCCTTCCTTCCCCTCCAAATAAGATAAGGAAAGAGGGAAACCTACTTGGAGTAGGTTTCCCCCTCCCCTATGCGCGCCCCCTTGAGGCGGCCACCTCCTCCCTCCCTCCTTTATATCACGGGGGTAGGGGGCACCCTAGGACACACAAGTTGATCATTGATCGTTCCTTGGCGTGTCGCGGTGCCCCCTCCACGATATTACACCTCGATCATATTGTGGCGGTGCTTAGGCGAAGCCTGCGGCGAGAGAACATCAAGATCGTCCTGCGCCCGTCGTCTTGTGGAACTCCCCTCGGGCCTCTCTGGATTGGAGATCGAGGTGCGTCATCGAGCTGTCACAGCGTGTCAAGAACTTCGGAGGTGCAGAATGCGGTGCTTGGATCGGTTGGACTAGGAGGACGTCGACTACTTCCTCTAAGTTGTGTCAGCAGTTCGCCCGGTCTCTGAGTGCGTGACAACACTCTCCCCTCTCGTTGCTATGCATCACCATGATCTTGCGTGTGCGTGGGAAAATTTTGAAATTACTCGTTCCCCAGCGGTGGCATCGAGCCTAGGTTTTTATGGTTTGATGTTATATGCGAGTAGAACGAAGTGAGTTGTGGGCGATATAAGTCATCTTGCTTACCAGGATGTCATACTTTGGTTCGACGGTATTGTTGGATGAAGCGGCCGGACCGACATTACGTGTGCGCTTCTGCGAGGCTGGTTTTACCGTCGTGCTTTGCACACGGTGACTAGCGGTGTCGGTTTCTCAACTTTAGTTGAACCGAGTGTGCTACGCCCGGTCCTTGCGAAGGTTAAAACAACATCAACTTGACAAACTATCGTTGTGGTTTTGATCGTAGGTGAGATTGGTTCTTGCTTAAGCCCGTAGCAGCCACGTAAAACTTGCAACAACAAAGTAGAGGGCGTCTAACTTGTTTTTGCAGGGCATGTTGTGATGTGATATGGCCAAGACATGATGCTATATTTTATTGTATGAGATGATCATGTTTTGTAACCGAAGTTATCGGCAATGGCGGGAACCATATGGTTGTCGCTTTATAGTATGAAATGCAAGCATACATAATTGCTTTACTTTATCACTAAGCGGTAGCGATAATCGTAGAAGCAATAGATGGCGTAGCGACAACGATGCTCGATGGAGATCAAGGTGTCGCACGGTGGCGATGGTGATCATGATGGTGCCGGAGATGGAGATCACAAGCACAAGAAGGCGATGGCCATATCATATCACTTATATTGATTGCATGTGATGTTAATCCTTTATGCATCTTATCTTGCTTTGATTGTGGTAGCATTTTAAGATGATCTCTCACTAAAATTATCAAGTAGTGTTCTCCTGAGTATGCACCGTTGCCAAAGTTAAATCGTGCCCGGACACCGCGTGATGATCGGGTGTGATAAGCTCTCGTTCATCTACAGCGGGTGCAAGCCAGTTTTGCACACCGAGAATACTCGGGTTAAACTTGGCGAGCCTAGCATATGCAGATATGGCCTCGGAACACGGAGACCGAAAGGTCGAGCATGAATCATATAGTAGATATGATCAACATAAGATGTTCACCATTGAAAACTACTCCATCTCACGTGATGATCGGTTATGGTTTAGTTGATTTGGATCACGTGATCACTTAGATGACTAGAGATGTCTGTCTAAGTGGGAGTTCTTAAGTAATATGATTAATTGAACTAAAATTTATCATGAACTTAGTACTGATAGTATCTTGCTTGTCTATGTTGTTTGTAGATAGATGGCCCGTCTTTGTTGTTCGTTGAATTTTAATCGTTCCTTGAAAGCTAAGTTGAAAGATGATGGTAGCAACTATGCGGACTGGGTCCGTAACGAGGATTATCCTCATTGCTGCCTGAAAAATTATGTCTGGAAGCACCGCTGGGTGCGAACCTTCTTCTTGATCTGGCCAGCGGCGTTAAGAGCGTCTGGCGAGCAAAGCTGATGACTACTCGATAGTTCAATGTGCCATGCTTTATGGCTTAGAACCGGGACTTCAACGACGTTTTGAACGTCATGGAGCATATGAGATGTTTCAGGAATTGAAGTTGATATTCCAGAAGAATGCCCGCATTGAGAGATATGAAGTCTCCAATAATTTCTATAGCTGCAAGATGGAGGAGAATAGTTACATCGGTGAGCACATACTCAAGATATGCAGGTATTGTAATCACTTGATTCAATGGGAGTTACTCTTCGGATGATAGCGTCATTGACAGAATTCTCCAATCACTTCCACCAAGCTACAAGAGCTTCGTGATGAACTATAATATGCAAGGGATGGATAAGGCGATTCCGAGCTCTTACGCAATGCTAAAGGCTGCGGAGGTAGAAATCAGAAGGAGCATCAAGTGTTGATGGTTAACAAGACCACTAGTTTCAAGAAAAGGGCAAAGGGAAGAAGAAGGGAACTTCAGAAGAACGACAAACAAGTTGCTGCTCAAGAGAAGAAACCCAAGTCTGGACCTAAGCACTGGCCGAAAGTGCTTCTCTGCAAGCGAGACTTGTCCTTTGAGCGGAACTGCCCCAAGTATTTGGCGGATAAGAAGGATGGCAAAGTGAACAAAGGTATATGTGATATACATGTTATTGATGTGTACCTTACTAGAGCTCACGGTAGCTTTTGGGTATTTGATCTGGTTACATTGCTAATATTTGCAACTCCAAGCAGGGACTCTGATTAAGCGAACAACGGCAAGGGCGAGGTGACAATGCGGCGTGGGAAATGGTTCCAAAGTCGATGTGATCATGATCGACACGCTACCTCTACATCTACCTTGGGATTAGTATTAGACCTAAATAATTGTTATTTGGTGCGGCGTTGAGCATGAACATTATATCTGGATCTTGTTTGATGCGAGGCGGTTATTCATTAAATCGAGAGAATAATGGTTGTTCTATTTATATGAGTAATATCTTTTATGGTCATGCACCCTGAAGAGTGGTCTATTTTGATGAATCTCGATAGTAGTGATACACATATTCATAGTGTTGAAGCCAAAAGATCAGAGTTGATAATGATAGTGCAACTTATTTGTGTACTTGCCATTTGGGTCATATCGGTATTAAGCGCATGAAGAAACTCCATACTAATGGACTTTTGGAACCACTTGATTATGAATCATTTGGTACTTGCGAACCGTGCCTCATGGGCAAGATGACCAAGCGCCGTTCTCGGTACTATGGAAAACAACAGATTTGTTGGAAATCATACAACAGATGTATGTGATCCAATGAATGTTGAGGCTCGTGGCGGATATCGTTATTTTCTCACCTTCACGAGATGATTTAAGCGAGATATGGGTATATCTACTTAATGAAGCATAAGTCGAAACATTGAAAAGTTCAAGAATTTCAAAGTGAAGTTGAAAATCATCGTAACAAGAAAATAAAGTTTCTGATCGATCGTGGAGGAGAATATTTGAGTTACGATTTTGGTTTACACTTAAAACAATGTGGAATAGTTTCACAACTCCATACGGAACACCACAGCGTAATGGTGTGTCGAGCGTCGTGTCGTACTCTACTTGATATGGTGCGGTCTATGATGTCTCTTACAGATTTACGCTATCGTTTTGGGGTTATGCTCTAGAGACAGCCACATTCACGTTAAATAGGGCACCGTCGAAATCCGTTGAGGCGACACCTTATGAACTATGGTTTGGCAAGAAACCAAAGTTATCGTTTCTTAAAGTTTGGGGTTGCGATGCTTATGTGAAAAACTTCAACTGATAAGCTCGAACCCAAATCGAATGTGTCTTCATAGGATACCCAAAGGAGGCAGTTGGGTACACCTTCTATCACAGATCCGAAGGCAAGACATTCGTTGCTAAGAATGGATCATTTCTAGAGAAGGAGTTTCTCTCGAAAGAAGTGAGTGGGAGGAAAGTAGAACTTGATGAGGTAGCTGTACCTACTCCCTTGTTGGAAAATAGTACATCACGGGAACGGTTTACGTGGCGTCAAAACCAACTAGTGAGGAAGTTGATGATGATGATCATAGAACTTGAGATCAAGTTATCTGAGAACCACGTGGGTCGAGCAGGTAAGATCCGCGCAGTGATGCGGTAATCCCATTACGGAAGTCATGCTACTAGATCATGATGAACCTCACGAACTATGAAGAAGCGATGGTGAGCCAGATTCCATAAAATGGCTTGAAGCCATTAAATCGAGATGGGATCCATGTATGAGAACAAAGTATGGACTTTGGTTGACTTGCCGATGGTCGGCAAGCAATTGAGAATAAATGGATCTTCAAGAAGAAGGCGTATTGGCGGTAATATTCATCTACAAAGCTCGACTTGTTGCAAAAGGTTTCGACAAGTTCAAGGGTTGACTACGATGAGACCTTCTCACCCATAGCGATGCTTAAGTCATCCGAATCATGTTAGCAATTGCGCATTTTATGATTATGAAATTTGGCAAATGGATGTAAAAACTGCATTCTGAATGGATTTACGGAAGAAGAGTTGTATATGATGCAACAGAAGGTTTTATCGATCAAAGGGAGCTAACAAAGTGTGCAAGCTCAACGTTCCATTTATGGACTGGTGCAAGCCTCTCGGAGTTGGAATAAGCGTTTTGATAGTGTGATCAAAGCATTTGGTTTTATCTGAGACTTTTGAGAAGCTTTGTATTTACAAGAAAGTGAGTGGGAGCTCTGTAGCATTTCTAATATTATATGTGGATGACATATTATTGATTGCAAATGATATAGAATTTACGGATAGCATAAAGGGATACTTGAATAAAAGTTTTTCAATGAAAGACCTCGGTGAAGCTGCTTACATATTGGGCATTAAGATCTATAGAGATAGATCAAGGCAGCTTAATTGGACTTTCATAAAGCACATACCTTGACAAAGTTTTGAAAAAGTTCAAAATGGATCAAGCAAAGAAAGGGTTCTTGCTGTATTGCAAGGTGTGAAGTTGAGTAAGACTCAAAGCCCGACCAACTGCGGAAGATAGAGAAAATGAAAAGTGTTCCTATGCTTCACCATAGGCTCTATCATGTATGCAATCTTGTGTACAGACACGATGTGTGCCTTGCTATAAGTCTAGCGAGGGAGGTACCAAAGTAATCGAGAGTGGATCCTTTGGACAGCGATCAAGAACATCTGAAATACGAAAAGGACTAAGGATATGTTTCTCATATATGGAGGTGACAAAGAGCTCATCGTAAATGGTTACGTTGATGCAAGCTTTGACACGATCCGAGACGATTCTAAATGCAAACCGGATCGTGTTTACATTAAGCGGTGGAGCTGTCGGTTAGTGCGAGTTCAAAGCAAAGCGTCGTGGCGGGATCTACATGTGAGCGGAATACATAGCTGCTTTGGAAGCAGCCAATGAAGGAATGCGGATGAAGGAGTTCATATCCGATCTAGGTGTCATACCTAGTGCATCAGGTCAATGAAAATCTTTGTGACAATCTTTGGGCGATTGCCTTAGCGAAGGAATCCAGATTTCACAAGAGAACCAAGCACATCAAGAGACGCTTCAATTCCATCCGGGATCTAGTCCAGGTGGGAGATATAGAGATTTGCAAGATACATACGGATCTGAATGTTGCAGACCCATTGACTAAGCCTCTTCCACGAGCAAAACATGATCAACACCAAGACTCCATGGGTGTTAGAATCATTGCTGTGTAATCTAGATTATTGACTCTAGTTGAATGAAGTGATTATTATACCCAGACATTTTGAGTATGTGTTCACTGACAGCACTATTCTCCTCCATCTTGCAGCTATAGAACTTATTGGAGACTTTATATCTCTCAATCCGGGCATTTGCTTGAAATATTAACTTCAACTCCTGGAACATCTCATATGCTCCATGACGTTCAAAACATCGTTGAAGACCTGGTTCTAGGCCGTAAGCATGGCACACTGAACTATCGAGTAGTCATCAGCTTTGCTCTACCAGACGTTCTTAACATCGTTAGTTGAATTAGCAGCAGGCTGGCACCGGCGGTGCTTCGGGGCGTAATTCTTACGTGCAGCAATGAGGATAATCCTCGAGATTCACGGACCCGATCCATGTAATTGCTACCATCATCTTTCAACTTTGTTTTCTCAAGGCGCATTAAAATTCAGCGAACGACAACACGAGCCATCTATCTATAACAAACATAGACAAGCAAAAATACTATCGGTACTAAGTTCATGATAAATTTAAGTTCAATTAATCATATTACTTAAGAACTCCACTTAGATAGACATCCCTCTAATCAACTACACCATGTCCGATCGTCACGTGAGATGGAGTAGTTTCAGCAGTGAACATCAATATGTTGATCATATCTACTATATGATTCACGCTCGACCTTCGGTCTCCATGTTCGAGGCCATATCACATTATATGCTAGGCTCGTCAAGTTTAACTGAGTATTCGGCGTGTGCAAGCTGTTTTGCACCGTTGTATTTGAGCGTAGAGCCTATCACACGATCATCACGTGGTGTCTCGGCCACGAAGAACTTTCATAGCGGTGCATACTCGGGAGAACACTTCTTGATAATTTTAGTGAGAGATCATCTTAAAATGCTACCGTCGATCAAAGCAAGATAAGATGCATAAAGGATAAACATCACATGCAATCAATATAAGTGATATGATATGGCCATCATCATCTTGTGCTTGTGATATCCATCTTCAAAAGCACCGTCGTGATCACCATTGTCACCGGCGTGACACCTTGATCTCCATCGTAGCATCGTTGTCGTTCGCCATCTATTGCTTCTCGACTATCACTACCGCTTAGTGATAAAGTAAAAGCAATTCTGAAGCGTTGCATTTCATACAATAAGCGACAACTATATAGCTCCTGCCGATTGCCGATAACCCGGTTACAAAACATGATCATCTCATACAATAAAATATAGCATCACGTCTTGACCATATCACATCACAACATGCCTGCAAAAACAAGTTAGGCGTCCTCTACTTTGTTGTTGCAAATTTTACGTGGCTGCTACGGGCTTAGCAAGAACCGTTCTTACCTCGCATCAAAACCACAGCGATAGTTCGTCAAGTTAGTGCTGTTTTAACCCATAAGGACGGGCGTAGCCACGCTTGATTCAGCTAAAGTGAGAGAGCAGACACCCGCCAGCCACCTTTAAGCACGAGTGCTCGTAACGGTGAAACCAGTCTCGCGTAAGCGTACGCGTAATGTTGGTCCGGGCCGCTTCATCTCACAATACCGCCGAACCAAAGTATGACATGCTGGTAAGTAGTATGACTTGTATCGCCCACAACTCACTCGTGTTCTACTCGTGCATATGACATCTACGCATAAAACATGGCTCGGATGCCACTGTTGGGAAACGTAGTAATTTCAAAAAATTTCCTATGCACACGCAAGATCATGGTGATGACATAGCAACAAGAGGGGAGAGTGTTGTCCACGTACCCTCGTAGACCGTAAGCGGAAGCGTTATGACAACGCGGTTGATGTAGTCGTAGGTCTTCACGATCCGACCGATCCAAGTACCGAACGTATGGCACCTCCGAGTTCAGCACATGTTCAGCTCGATGGCGATCCCGGACTCCGATCCAGCAAAGTGTCGGGGATGAGTTCGTCGGCCGCGACGGCGTGGTGGCGATGATGATGCTCTACGCGCGAGGCCGCCTAAACTCATGACGATATGGTGAGGTGTAATATGGTGGAGGGCACCGCTGCACGGCTAAGGAAGCGATCCGTAGATCAACTTGTGTCTCTAGGGTGCCCCCTGCCCCGTATATAAAGGAGCAAGAGGTGAGGCCGGCCGGCCCTAGGCGCCAGGAGGGAGTCCTCCTCCTAGTGGGATGGGACTCCCTTTCCTAATCCCACTAGGAAGGAGGAAGGGGGAGGAAAGAGAGGAGAGGGAGAGGAAGGGGGCGCACCCCTCCCTAGTCAGTCGGACTCCTCAAGGCGCCACCTCTGGGCTGCTGCCCTCTCTCTCCCATCGGGCCCACTAAGGCCAATTACTTCTCCCGGGGGGGTTCAGTAACCCTCGGCGCCGGTTTTCTCGAAACCACCGGGCAGCTTCCGGTGTCGAATATAGTCGTACAATATATCAATCTTTATGCCTCGACCATTTGAGACTCCTCGTCATGTCCGTGATCATATCGGGACTCGAACAAACTTGGTACATCAAAACTTATAAACTCATAATAAAGCTGTCATCGTAGCGTTAAGCGTGCGGACCCTACGGGTTCGAGAACTATGTAGACTAGACCTAGAACTATTCTCGATCAATAACCAATAGCGGAACCTAGATGCCCATATTGGTTCCTACATATTCTCTGAAGATCTTTATCGGTCAAACCGCATAACAACATCGTTGTTCCTTTGTCATCGGTATGTTACTTGCCCAAGATTCCATAAATCGGTATCAATACCTAGTTCAATCTAGTTTACGGCAAGTTGAAGGAAATATGCCCTAGAGGCAATAATAAAGTTATTATTTATTTCCTCATATCATGATAAATGTTTATTATTCATGCTAGAATTGTATTAGCAGGAAACATAATACATGTGTGAATATATAGACAAGCAGTGTCACTAGTATGCCTCTACTTGACTAGCTTGTTAATCATAGATGGTTATGTTTCCTAACCATGAACAAGGAGTTGTTATTTGATTAACAAGGTCACATCATTAGTTGAATGATCTGATTGACATGACCCATTCCGTTAGCTTAGCACATGATCGTTTAGTATGTTGCTATTGCTTCCTTCATGACTTATACATGTTCCTATAACTATGAGATTATGCAACTCCGTTTACGGAGGAACACTTTGTGTGCTACCAAAGCGTCTAGCGTAAGCTGGGTGATTATAAAGGTGCTCTCTGGTGTCTCGAAGGTACTTGTTGAGTTGGCGTATTTGAGATTAGGATTTGTCCTCCGAATGTCGGAGAGGTATCTCTGGGCCCTCTCGGTAATGCACATCACTTAAGCCTTGCAAGCATTTCAACTAATGAGTTAGTTGTGAGATGATGTATTACGGGGCGAGTAAAGAGACTTGTCGGTAATGAGATTGAACTAGGTATTGGATACCAAGCGATCGAATCTCGGGCGAAATAACATACCGATGACAAAGGGCAGCGTATGTTGTTGTGCGGTTTGACCGATAAAGATCTTCGTAGAATATGTAGGAACCAATATGGGCATCTAGGTCCCGCTATTGGTTATTGACGAAGACATGTCTCGGTCATGTCTACATTATTCTCAAACCGTAAGTCCATGCGCTTAAGGTTTGATGCGGTTATATTATGAGTTTATGTTTTTGATGTACGAAGGTTGTTGAGTCCGGATATGATCACGGACATGACGAGAGTCTCGAAATGGTCGAGACATAAAGATTGATATATTGAGCGGATATATTTGGACACGAAAGGTTACGGAGAAGTTTGGAGCTCGGGAGGTTCTGGAACCCCGGGAGGTATATGGGCCTTATTGGGCCCATGTAGGAGAAGGAGAAGGAACAAGGGAGGCGCGCCCCAAGCCCAATCAAATTGGGGAGGGGCGGCCCCCTTTCCTTCTCCTTCCCCTCTTCCTATTCCTACTACTAGTACTACTTCCTAATACTAGTACTCCTTCCTTCCCCTCCAAATAAGATAAGGAAAGAGGAAACCTACTTGGAGTAGGTTTGGCGCTCCCTATCGCGCCCCCTTGAGGCGGACACCTCCTCCTCCATCCTTTATATCACGGGGTGGGGGCACCCTAGGACACACAAGTTGATCATTGATCGTTCCTTAGCCGTGTGCGGTGCCCCCTCCACGATATTACACCTCGATCATATTGTGGCGGTGCTTAGGCGAAGCCTGCTGCGAGAGAGAACATCAAGATCGTCACCATCTTTGTCGTCTTGTGGAACTCCCCTCGGAGCCTCTCTTGGATTGGAGATCGAGGTGCGTCATCGAGCTGTCTGCGTGTCAAGAACTTCGGAGGTGCGAATGCGGTGCTTGGATCGGTTGGACCGGGAGGGCGTCGACTACTTCCTCTCGTTGTGTCAATGCTTCGCTTGGTCTCACAGTGCGTGAGGCAACTCTCCCCTCTCGTTGCTATGCATCACCATGATCTTGCGTGTGCGTAGGAAAATTTTGAAATTACTCGTTCCCCAACACAAGTCTCTTTACTCGTTCGTAATGCATCATTCCGTAACTAACTCATGCTTCATTGCTTGCAAGGCTTATAGTCATGTGCATTACGAGAGGGCCGGAGATACCTCTCCGAGCAATCGGAGTGACAAAACCTAATCTCAAAATCGCCAACCCAACATGTACCTTTGGAGACACTGTAGTACTCCTTTATAATCACCCGATTCGTTGTGGCGTTTGGTAGCACCAAAGTGTTCCTCCGGTAAGCAGGAGTTGCATAATCTCATAGTTACAGGAACATGTATAAGTCATGAAGAAAGCAATAGCAATATACTAAACGATCAAGTGCTAAGCTAACAGAATGGGTCATGTCAATCACATCATTCTCCTAATGATGTGACCCCATTAATCAAATGATAACACATGTCTATGGTTAGGAAACATAACCATCTTTGACTAATGAGCTAGTCAAGTAGAGGCATACTAGTGACGTTATGTTTGTCTATGTATTCACACATGTATCATGTTTCCGGTTAATACAATTCTAGCATGAATAATAAACATTTATCATGATATGAGGAAATAAATAATAACTTTATTATTGCCTCTAGGGCATATTTCCTTCAGAAACCCCGTTCTTCCTCGTCTATGGAGCTTAGGCCGTCCTCCCTCACGAGGTCAGGCATCGTTCCGCACGGGTCCTGGCGTTCGACGAGACGCAGCAGGACGCCATGTGGGGGACGGATCTCGTGCTGGGGGAGGAACGCCGTCGAGAGGCCGTGCTGCGGGCGGCAAGGTATCAACAGGATCTGCGGCGGTACCACTGCTGCAACATCCGCCCCAGAACTCTTGGGGTAGGGGACCTCGTGCTCAGACGGGTCCTCTCCAGGGAGGGGTTGCACAAGCTCTCTCCCATGTGGGAGGGCCCATTCAAGGTTGTTCATGTTTCCAGGCCCGGCTCCGCGCGCTTGGAGACCTAGGAGGGTACCCATCCGAGCGTGGAACATTCAACATCTCGAAGGTTCTACCTGGCGAGGCCCGGTGCCTATGGAAAGGCCGGTGCATGAAGAAGGCCAATGCTGTGAAGCTGCGCATTTTGGAAAAGGCCGGTGCACTGTGAAGAAGGCCAATGCACGTGAAGCTGCCGCATTTTGGAAAAGGCCGGTGCACGTGAAGAAGGCCAATGCGTGAAGCTGCCGCTTTTGGAAAAGGCCGGTGCTGTGAAGAAGGCCAATGCTGTGAAGCTTCGCCGCCCGTGACACTCTCACATAATAATGAGTGGGGCTGTACATGCCCGGAGTCTCCATGATGCCGCCCTCGGGCCTCAAGTGATCCGCGCCCGATGCAGCACTTAACCAGCTGGTGAGAAGATGTCGAAGACTAGATTAGGTCTTTGGCGGCTTTTCATTTGCTTTCTGCAGTTGGCTTGTTCGTTCCTATTTGAAGTTTTATTTGAGCTGTTGTCGTCTCTAGCTTGTGACTCTTTGCCTTTTTTACTCAATTGCCTCATTTTCTCTCGCGCAAGTCTCGCGAGGGAGTTGCGTAGGCACCCTTGCGAGTGTTTTCTGCCCCAGTCATTTGAAGCTTTCCTATCCGAGTCTGCTACGGGAGCGCCCCTCGATCCGTGCCCCCGGGCATCGTGGCCTTGACACGGGACTGGGTGGTCGCCCCCCTGGCAAGACGGAAGCTACCCTCTGACTAATCCTTGCAGGACATGAAGCGCACAGCGTGGCCTCGGCCTCGGGAGGCGAGGACCGCGACAAGCCTCCCCGAGCTAAGTAGTTCTCGCACATGGGCATGCGGCACGGGAACACAACATAGAAATAGCGGAAACAACATGATAATTAACAGCAACAGTTCAACACGCCCCCACGGGGCCCGATACTACTTTCTTTTTGCGCAGGGAAGGAAGAAAAACAAAATAGGCATGACTTGCTCGGCATCAACTCGCGGCGAGGGCTCGTACTGCCTCCGGAGCTTAGTCGGATCCCTTCTCTCGCTTCACCGAGGCGCAACAGCGGACTGACCCGCTACCTTCCCCAGGTAGCGGCGGCGTGGGGGCTGGTTCTGACCACGCTAGAGGAGCTGCTGTCGAAGGAGAGTCGCGAAGCTTAGCGAGCCCGAGCACCGCTGACCGCGCGCCGGCCGCCATCTTCATCTGATCAGCGCGGGGCTGGGCACGGCGCGGTCATCGTCTTAGGGCAGCACCCAGCACGGCGACCGTCTTCCCCGAACACCCTCACGTAGAGGGTGGCATCACCGTCGAACTTGAAGTGCATGGTGCACTGCTGGCTTAGGCCACGCGCACGGGCAAACATTTGCCAGCCGCGGGTCAGGGCCGCATTCCCGGCGATGGAGACCTCTAGTGAAGCCCAGGAGGCCCTGCTGCAGCAACCGTCCGCCTGAAGCCAGAGGCCGCCCGGAGCGCCTGCCGGAAGTTCACCCACAAAGAAGTGAGGAAGCTGGAGCTAGGTGCCGGTCGGGTCCGCCGACCACACGACGAACTCCAGCAGCACCTCCGCCGAGCGGAAGCGTGTCCTAGGGCGTCGCGCAGCCATGGCATTCCTCCCATTGGTGACCGGGCGCTCATCACCACGCAGGGGGCCATTTCCACGACTGCGGGAAGCCACTGCGGAGGCCGCAGGATGCTTGCGAGGGCGGCCCCGGCCGCGCTTGGTCGGGGGAGAGTCAGGCCCTTCCCGATGAGCCTTTCCCTTCTCCACGGCCGAGAACCTCTTCGGCGGTGCCATGGGGATGGCGAGTAGCCGGGATGGAGAGAAAGGAGTAGCAGGAAGGAATGGACTGAAAGGGCTCACATCGTTTCGTACTTATAGCCGGAGAAGGCCAACCGCCGGCCTCCACGATCGCAGGTAATCATGACCCGTTTTTGCATGTAGGGACTTGTCAAGTCGTGTGGTTGCCGAGGCGTCGTGGGGAAGTGGGACGCCCACATCAATCAATCGCCACGTGGCGCTCAAGGCCTTGAGCTATTGGGACCAGCGACGCCGCCTTGCCACTTCACTTCTCGCTAAGCCAAGTCGGCGCGCCTTGGGCGGGGGCTCTGTCGGCGTTACGGGATGGGGTCCCCAGACTTGCTGCTGCGACTGGCGTGGCTCAAGTGGGGGCCAGTGCAACCCAGCTTCATCGGCTCAAGCTCAAGACCCTCGCGAGGGCCAAGCCTCATGGTCGGACGATAGGAAGCTTCCTCGAAGCAGCCTCATCGAGCGAGGCTCGCGAGGAGGCGGAGAGATCAAGGCAAGGGCACCTCGCGAGAGCCCATGGCGCAAGCCATGACAATCGAGGCGCCCGGTGAGGCGCCGCATCTGTGATGTCCTTGTTTCCACTTCGGTGCAAAGGGGGCAAGCACAGGCCAAGGCATCAGGCAAAGGTTACCGTTTCGGTGCAACAAGACCAAGACCAGCAGAATGGCAGGATGGAGGTCATCGTGGAGCCCAAGGTGGCGTCATCGTCAGAGCCTTTGGCAGCCGTAGACCAACTTTAGTCAGGATAAGTGTACTAGATGTTCCCCTTCAAAATGGCCAGTTGTTGGCGCCCTTCCCACTCATTATTTGGGAAGAGGCCCAGGGCCTCCCTCTATAAATAGAGCTAGCCACGACAGGGCAAAAGGGGGACGGATCGTCGGAGAGATAGAGAGAGATAGAGAAGCGATTGAACTCACCCAGCAGTTCATCGCACCAGCTCAAGAACAGCCTCTCATGAGGCTATTCTCCTTTGTCTGTTCATCATCAGCCCCGAGGCTATCCACCACACCACACCTTTGGGTAGGGTATTACACCACAATGGTGGCTTGAACGATATAAACCTCGTGTCCTTGTGTGTTCTTCTTTCTAGCTTAGATTCCTTGCGAGCCTTGAAACATGAGCTGGTAGGGAAAGATCTTCGTGCCCACCCTAGAGTTGAACCTCAAGGGTTTGCGGAACCCAAAATCCGACAAGCGTCAGCTGCACCTCCTCACCTCCCTTGGCGAATGGGATTCGGCGGATCTGTGACCAGCGGTGAGTAGAGATAGGGTGGACCTTTGTCATCTTGTTTTGATATGGAGAGGGTGAGAGAGGCGAGACACGAGAAACTCTATCAAACAAGAGGCTATAATGGAGTAAAAAATCTCTCCATAGCAGTGGTTTTAAATAGAATCTGGCGTTCCCGGAAAAAAGAAACGAAAACTGGCGGACAATTTTTTAACGTACCAAGAAAGAAAACTCGATCAAAAACATGCCCCCGCTTCCAGGTCATGAGAGTCGCCGTGCACACACACATAGACATAGACATGCATATCTGTGTTTACATAAAATTTCGTTTCCATCTCCATCTCCAATCATATTTTTCCAACTGGCACATTATTTACGTTGTTAATTATATCCGCAGCAATGTTACCATACAACATCTCTTGTTTGCGAGCGTCGGGACCTTTGCCACGGCGGTCTGACCAACGAACCCTCTTCATCACCGCACGTGCTTCCCGCGAAGCAGTCAATGCGCATTCATGCCCGTCCAGAGCGAACGCGACCTCTCACTGGAGCCGGCATTGAAGTGGCGCGGCGGCCGAGGGAGCGTCGCCCGTGCCGCTTCCTAGTGCATGCGACTACTCCATGTTCAAAGGTCGCAATAGCCGGCTACAACATGCATGTAAAAAGTTCTTGGGAGTCCGTGCTACAGCTAGCTGTCCTCCCCCAACTCGTCAATCTCTTCCAGTAGTGCTAGTACTCCATGACCCGATCCATCGACAAGCAGGCGGGAAAGTTATCGTATACTCAGTTTGCGGTGAGTGGCATGCCGAGCGACCGTGTGGGGTCGAGCCGTGGAGGAGGGTGAGACACGAACACGACACACATGATTTAAACGTTGGTTTTGCTCGATGGCGCGATCCAACGAAACGAAATGTTGGTTTCTCTCTGCTTCCATTTTTTCTCTGGAAAAACGGAAACTTTCCACTCCATTTTCATTCCTATTCCAAGGTTGCCCCGTTACAACATTCCATCAAATACAAAGGAAAACTAACACGCATGCTCATGCATCTCAATGATTCACAGATCATAGCCAATATTTACTTCACAACTAAAGACAAAAGTTGTGAGAGCGTGTACGAAAGAAAAACTACTGATGGGGTCACTACGACTTAAAGCCTAAACCCTAAACAGGATTTAATTTCCTGGCCAGGTAGAACCTGTCGAAGGAAAGACTGCTGGCACCCTCGGATCATATGATGCTTTTATGCAGTTCCACTAAAATCGACCTGAGCATCCTTGATGGCAAAGATATTGAAGAAGTGTGATTAGAATAATAGTACTGGCACTAGTTCATGAGACATAAACTCATCACAAGTAGAAGCCGGTAGAAGTAGAAAAGATCAACATGGAGATGGAGCTACGGCGATGGAGCAAGCCGGCTCCAAAAGGAATATGGACTACCTGGGACGTCGGGCTGTAGCTAGAAGGGCAGTTGGGACGCGGGATCGGCCCATACCGCGGTGACGCCTGATTGGGATGCACCGACTGTGGGTTCTCTCCCTCGCCTATGTCGACCGCGTCTACGCAGAACATTGTTCCCTTCCCCCAGCTGCAGGATCAGGCCCGTCGTTCTATGCTTGTGAAGAGAGCAACCTAAGAAAGCAAGCTTGTAGCTTAGGCTCCTGCTAGTGTATATATAGTGGGTTTTTTTCTCTTCATATCAATCATTTTATATTGCGTACGTGTCATTGAAGAGTGAAATGATGGTTGCTTCTCCCGACTAACTTACTGTGTGATTTGACTGCTCCTTAGTGGCCCCTACATGTACTCCCCCTACGTGTATGCAACAGTCACACATACACATGGGCCTTAAAAAGCGTGCGTGGCGCCCTAATGCATGCATGTCAGAGCACATGATGGAACACATACGATCACGCTCAAGTGCTCAACTTACGTGCATGCACACGGATACTCGGTCGAGGGTGAGCTAGTGACCGTATAAACACGGAAAAATATATATCTTGGCGCAATGGCGTATGAAGTCCATGACCATATTTTTACAAATATATAGTGACGAGACGGTGTATTTATCTTGTTTGAAATTAAGCCATATTAACGGAGAGGAGGCGGTATGGACTAGCATTACTTTCTGTGTCCGTCGACTTGCGAGCGAGGAGAAAGGTTGCAGGGCGGGAGAAGCTTTGCGCGGTGGCTTGCAGGACAAAGCGAAACTTTTGACTAATGCAAGCTCTCCCTCGCTCGAGCGGTGGGCGTCTGTGATTAATTTGGTGTCAGATTGCGAAGCATACACTATACTACTAGTACTATTATTGTTCGACTTCGAATAGGCGAACAGCCAAGCATAAAGTTTACTAGTAGTACTAGTACTACTACTATAGTCTATAGAGGTATGTACTATACTAGTACTAGGAACCGGATGGAGGGCGTGCACTCTTATTATAATTTTAAAATGTGATAAAGCAATCTTCAAGACATTTGGTTCTCTTGAGGTTCTTGCATGTGATAATGGAAGTTGATTGCATGGAACACTCGCCACAATTCTCGCTTAATTCTAGCTCATATCCCATTACGAATAGGAGCGCATGGTAATATTCCTCCTTTTTGTTATTCAGCATGTAAACAATTGAGCAAACCTTGCGGCACATCTTCGTGCGAACCGTGCTTGCTGCACTTTGAATGTGGCCGAGAGCTGGCTTGATGAAACACCTCGCTTCATACTTCTTTTTTTGCGGGGTACCTCACTTCCTAGTGACCCGTGTCTTGGCGGATCCTCCTAAGAATGCGTATATATGAATAAAGCTCTCTCATTTACCAGCAAAAAAGATTAAGCCATATTAACCGGAAAGGAGGGAGTATGGACTAGCACTACTTTTGGTGTGTCCGTCAACTTCATGAGAACAAGGAGAAGCTTGCAGGACAAGGTGAAGCTCGCTTACGCCTTTTGACTAATGCAACCTACCCTCAGTGGACATGCATCAGTCCATTCGGTGTTAGATTGTCGAGGCATACCTTTGTAGTACCCAACATGCGAAGTACCATCATTGTTCGACTTCACGAAGAGGCAAGAGCCAAAGCGCAAGGTTTAGTAGTGCAGTAGTACTACTACTAGAACCGCATGGTGGAGCGTCTGTACTCTTATTTTTTTAATCTCTGATAAAGTACACATTTATCCGGAGAAGGGCGGAAAACGGCAGCCCAACATGTACTGATGATATCGATCAACCAACCAAGCTCAAATATATCTTGGCCTCTGTGTGAGCCCGTCTGTGTGTTCTCGCTCCTCGTCTCTCTCAAGGAACGGCGGGTTGGCTCTTTGCCGTCAATTGAGATCTGTTTGCTCACACTCCTGTCCCCCATGTCAGTGATATGCCAAGAGGAGGTGCGTCGACCGACTAACCATATGCGTACTTGGTTTTGCACCTTCATACTACTCCTCCCTCCGTCACAGTTTACAGGGCGCGCTTCATTATGATGCATTTCTATCAATGCATTTCCACCACCAAAGAGGCTTTAGACGCGTTTGGTTTAATGCTTAATTAATTAGGGCATGGTAACCACAATCAAGTCCATAATTTTCTCTCGATGTACTACTACTACGGAGTGGAGTAAGTGCATGCATGTGTGTACCCGGGGCGGAAGCACTGCATGCATGTGTGTATGCATTATTCCCTCTAGTAGACTCCGTGCTATAACTACCAATGCTATTTTTCAGGACGATCGCTAGTTGCCTTGGTCCCACTGATTTTTTTTGCTTTTTTCTGAAGCGCGCTCTATAAACAGTGACAAATGGAGTAGTATGGCGGATTCAAATAAGAGTGTATTGATGGTTGCTTCTTAGAGCAAATTCTGATGGAAAGGTGGGGCTTATGATTTGAGTGCTCATTACTCACTATTAATGCGGGCATAGCGACCGGGCTGAGTCTCCAATGCGGTTGTGCACTACCCCCTCGGTTCTTAAATATACTCCGGGATATTTGTCTTTCTAGAGATTTCAACGAGTGACTACTCAAATATTTGTCTTTTTAGAGATTCAAATGGACTAATACATAAGGATGTATAAAGACATATTTTAGAGTGTAGATTCACTCATTTTGCTTCGTATGTAGTCACTTGTTGAAATCTCTAGAAAGACGAATAGAGTACTTAGGAACGGAGGGAGTACACATATGCAAAATGAGTGAATCTACACTCTAAAATATGCCCATTTGAAATTTGTAAAAAGAAAAATATTTAGGAACGAAGGAGTATAATTTTGTGCATGGCACATGGACCGGGATGCTGAAGAGGCTTCTGGCAATGCTATCAAGCTTCCATCATTTGTTTACATAATTTACATACTATACAAATAATTTTCCAGTGACATGAAATTGTACAATGGTGTGAGCTTTCAGCTTTTGTTTCGTGTGTCTTGTCATCGATGCTCTTTTGGAAACAATAAAAAACTAACTTCCTTGCTAATGTATGCCAATTATTAGCATATCGAATAATATTTACATCTGGCTGAAAACGAGTTGTGAGAAGGTGTTAAATTAAAATTGATCCATGCTTTCATTGGCGACAGCGTCCCCCAGCTCTGTCTAAATCAACAAGGCATGTTGGGAAAAAAGTAGTTATGCAGGAGCATGCAACATTCCAATCATTTTGTGAAGTTCCACTAAAATAGAGCGGCGTCCTGTTCCAAAGATATTAAGTGTGATTACGATAATAGAGGACTGCGATGAAACAATAAACCGACAAATAGAAGCCGGTCACCTTTGCAGTCTCTCTTAAGACTAACTAGTTGGAGGAGATTAGGCTCGGAGTTGGATGAGGAGGATAGAGCAAAACCAATCTCCTTTGTGCGATCGCCTTTGAAATGTAGAGGCGTTGCCGTGTGACATTTTAGTACAAGCGCACAAAACACTCTTAAGAAAAAAGTGATTTGTGCAGTTCACCAAAAGGTCATAATAGCAACAAGGTGAAATAGATAGCCCTGTTTGCAAAAAAGAGGTAGAAAGGAAACAATTCTTGGCCAATAACAGTTGATGACACATGCGGCGACAAAAAGAAGCATATTCCTTGTCCTAAGGAAGATAACAACACGGTTGTGTTTGTCTAAAACAGTGTGAGGGCGAGATTGCAATATGGAAAATCGCCGGACGAGCTACATTTTGGGCAAGAACTATGGAAGATCCACATGCAGCGACATGGGAAGGCAGGCGATGGAGCAAGGCGAAGGGATACACGGAGGTCGTCGGGATGTAACTAGGTGGCGGGAGGCGGAATCGGCCCATCTTTGCGTCGGTGGCGGTGGCGTAGGCCCTGCTGTGCTGGAGCTTGGTTAGAGAGAACAACGTGTATCGCAGATTGGGACGTGCTACCTCCGTGCCGTCGAACGGAGAAACGATGCACTTCCTCCCTTTCCCTCGGCGGATGGGATGCGGCCGAATCAGTGACCAATGGTGAGAGAGAGAGAGAGAGAGAGAGAGAGAGAGGCCACCGCAACCTTGTGTGAGATACTCTGAAGAGCGACAAACCAGGCACGCAGGCTCCATTGTATATAGTGGAGCGGACTACCTTTTTCTCCATAAAAATCGTTTTATATTCTGTGTACGTGCCATTGAGTGCTATAACTTTATTTAAAAATAATGCGGCAACATGTCAAGTTGAACTTTGTTTCGTGCACGCGTGGGTACATGACCTCCCTAGGTAAACAACTGCTACGGGCATTCAAATTAGCACGTGGGCTGCCATTTCGTAAAGAAATGAGCTCCACCGTGTACCTGCGCGGGTGTGGGTGGGCACAAAGCGTGAGTACGTGCACGGTGCACCTATTATCTTCTTGTATCGTACACCACCTCGTGGAGTTGTGTGAGAGAGATACAAACCTAGAGAGATATAGTGTGTGGGTTCGTGAGAGTTTTTTTTGGGGAGGGGGTCAATCAAAAATGTAACATATGCAATGTGTGTGAAATAGAGTCTGGATATAACATATATATAGAGGCGATCTACGAGAAAGAGTGGAGGTATCATTGGCTTGAGGTGTCCATAGAATCGAAGAGAGGGATGATGTGTGTGTGTGTCTTGCGTGCGATCGATAAAAGTGCCATCAAATTTGTGTGTGCCACGTCAAAGATATAGAGTGGCTGGCCCTCTTTGGAGCGTGAGAGGGACATGTGCGGTTTGTCTCTGTGGCATGGATACCTACCTACTAGCTCGACTATCGGTGTGTGGTGGGGGAAGAGGAGGCCCAACTAACTATAGAGGTACAATGGTTGGTATATGTGTGGAGGAGGAGAGGCCTACCTCATGTATTAAGGAGTTCGATCGCCTCATGTATTAAGGAGATCGATCGGCATCCATGCATACGTGTAGGAGAGGAATAAGGTTGGGAGAGAGATAGAGCTAGAGTGTTGGAGGGTTGGTAGTGGGTTGCTTCTAACAAATGGTGGGATAGGCTTGCTAGACAAGCGGAGGCACGCCATAATATCAATAAGAGAGGAGATGGCTGCTTGTTGTTTGTGCGTGCGTGTGAGAGACAGGTCGAGGAGGCATGCGAATGATGAGGGGGACGATATGGCTGTGGTAAGCAGGCGTAACTACATAGGAAGATCAATCACCCTTTGTTAGAAAGGAGAGACATAACTTGTGAGTGCGTCGATCGATGGGGGATAGTTAAACTCGATCTAGGTATATGTCGGAGATCGATCGGTATACATGCATGTGTGTGTTAGAAGCAAATGAGGCACGAGGAGAAGGATAGAGAGAGGATGCATCTAGGAGGTGGTACGAGAGGCATACTATATCGAGGGGGAAGGAGTGTGCGAGGACGAGATCGATGAAAAGAGTGGTGGGAGTGAGGCATGGATGGTGATAAGAGAAGAGGGGAAGCTTGTGTTTGTGCTAGGCACACCTGGCTAGAGAGGCATATCGATCGATGTGTGCCGTAAAGAAGGAGCTGGGGGGCCTACACACACCGTGGGTGAACTACCTAAAGTGAAAAGATGAATTTGTGCGATGGAGCTAGAGAATCTTTGAGGGAGGGTGAGAGGGATGCGGCGTGTGCATGAGCGAGAGAAAGTTAGCGCTAGCTACAAAGATAAGAGGATTGTGTGGGTGTAAAAGACGAGTAGAGATCATACTTCATTATAAAAAGTGAATTCGGATATTTGAAGAATTTATCATAGTGTTTTAAACCGACGCATGTGTGAATATATATACAGGTGATACACATGGTGTGGTTATGTACATGTTATACTACTGTCACACCCTAGCTAGTTCATGCATTAGAGTGTTGCATCATGTCTATTTTTTTCAATGAAACACTGAAATGGGATTGCGAACCCCAGCCCCTCTGGAACAAACTAGGGTTCACTAAAATATTTTCGATGAACACTGAAATGCCCTTCTAAAATGTCCATCATTTTGTCTTGGTTGAGAACCTCTGCCAAAAGTGATGCACAATTTCCTAGGTCATCCTAAGGTCTTTGGATTAAATCATAATTATTTGAATTTGGGCATTTAAAATTTATAAAATATTTCAAATGTCCAAATATTCCCAATCTAAAATGTTTCATGTTGGAAATATTCCAACAATGGACCAGGAGTAGTTTGGTGAATTTTAAAACCCTCTAGGTATTTTAAATAATTCAACAAAGTTACAGAAAAATAGAAAAAGAAAACAGAAAGGAAAAAAAACTTACAGCCAGCCCACTGGCGGCCCAGCCATTGCCTTGGCCGATGAGCTTGCTTGCCGACCGAGGCAGGCAGGCAAGGTGCTCGGCGAAAGCCGCGCATGGGTGCCACACCTTTCGCCGCCTCACCGTTTCCCTCGTCATGCCACGGCGGGATCCTCCCCTCTCTCTCCGCACCCCAGGCGCCTCTCCTTTCGGCTCGTCTTCCTCGCGCTCCCACGCCATGACCGACGCCACCGTCGCCGCACCGCCGCCGTAGCCGCGCTCTCCATTGTCTCCACGCCGCGCCACCGTGTCCAGGAGCTCCGCCGCCGTCCACTCCTTTGAGCTAGCCGAGCCCCGGGCGCTCGCGTGCCAGCCGCCGCACCAACCTCGCCCGGCGCCACGCCGAGATCCCCTTCGCGTCGCCGCCGCATCGATTCGTCCCGGACCACGCCGACCGTCCGTCGAGACCGCTGTGAGCTGGGCTACCTTCCCCACCCTCTCCCTCTCGCTCCCGTGCACCCAGCGAGCACACCACGGCTCACCCGCCGCAGCGTCGTGGACCTTGTCGCCCGGCGTGCTCCGGCCACCCTCCGGCCACCTCGCGTGTCCATCGCGTTCACCACGGCGCGTTGGACCTAACCGTCACTCCCGCACCTCACCGCACACTCTACCTCGAGTTCACCTTCACCCGAACTCCGGTGGCCGCCAAAATCGCCGCCCGGCACCAACTCCGACCACCCGACCCCAGCGGACTCCGCCAAGAGCTGCGGCTCGTCCTCGGCTTCACTCGGTGGCCTCGCGACTCATTTGGTGGCGGGCAGCCAAAACCACTTCGCCCGCGTCGCTTCGCCTTGGCTAAGCGCCAGCGGGTTTGACCCGACTTTGACCACGCAGGTGGGCCGGGTTGACTCCGTTGTGTCGTGACAAGTGGGCCCGACCACATTAATTAACTTAGTTTAGTTTTAATTAAATCCTAACTAAACTAATCGCCTTGACATCACGGGACCCACTGGTCAGTTTGACCTGACCAGCCCGTTGACCCAGCGTCATCATGACATAGTCTTGTGCGATAATTTAATTACTGGAATTATTTTTACACAGGAAATTCCAGAAAATGTTTCAAACTTCAAAAATTCATATAAAATCAACCGTAACTCCAAATGAAACAAATTATATATGAAAAATGATCAGAAAAATCCAATCTTTCCATCTGTACAGGTTTCATGCATGTTTACAGAAGCCAACCTACTGTTTATGGCAGAACAAGTTAAAGCACCCTAAATGATCATATATGAGTTTGGAAATTGCATCTTTGGTTCAAAATGCTTCAAACTCATCTGGTCTTAGTTGCATTAGCCCAACACACTCATATATGCCATGTCTCATGCATGCATCATATTGTTGCATATTGTTTGGTAATGCTTGTGTATCGGTGTTCCTGCGGCGAGTTACGCCCCAGAATCCGTGATAACCCGACGAAGAAGCAATACCCGTACACGAACCGTCGGGCAAGCAACCAACCATTTGATCATCCGATAAAATCCCATGTTCTTGCTCCTGCTCTCGTTCTTGCATTAAGACAACGCGATTCAAAGCTGCTGTGTCTTTGCGGTAGTTGAACCCATTTCCTCTGCATGACTGTCATTGCCACGGTAACTAGATGAAACCCACTAGCATGTGTAGGAGTTGATTGAGCCATATGATTGTGTTGTTCCTACCTTGCTATGCCTGCTATGCTTAGAGTCGTGTCAGGTCTGGTTCATCTGGGTGATGGCTAGAGTGAAATGATCGAGTCAGTATGAGAGTAAGGTGTTGAACACGATTTGGTAAAGGTATCGATGAGAGGCCATGTAGGAGTACATGGTGGGTTGTCTCATTGAGGCCGTCCTTAAGCACCGAGATCTGTATGTGTGATTTAAGAATCAGCTACTACCATACATTGGGCCCTGAAATATGACCCCGCTCGACTTCTTATGCACCCTAGTCCTCTGTCCGGGAGTTGCAAGTAGTTTACGGTGTTTGTAGCCTCTTGGAGGCCGTGGACAGCGCTGACCGTAGGGGTGGGCTGTGATCACGGTAAATGCGTGGCGGGTGTACGGATGCCGTTTGGTATCTCGGGAACCTTGTTCACATCGTTTGGGGCTGTGGCGAGACTTGGCGGAACTCCTCATAGATGGAACCCAAATAGGCGATAAACCTGGATTAGAGACTTAGGTGTCTAGGTAGGTCGTGGTCTACATCCACGTCGGCTTTAAAGCTTGAAGTCTGCCGAGCACATGTCGTGTCTGGGCGCTAAGTGGTGGAAACATGTATGAAGAAGTACACCCTGCGGGGTTAACATCATCTATTGAATAGCGCGTCATGATAAGGACTACTTGGTTGCCTATACGGTTCATAGACAAGTAAATGGATACTACTAAAAGCCTCAAGATAAGTGTGAGTGCGAGGATGGCTCCTCCGTAGGAAGGCGGGGTTGGATCCTCGGTGGTGTATTGAAGTGATGAGTAGTGGACTCGAGTCATAAAACTATTTCAAGTTGGTGTCTCGTGGGATAAGCTTAGCCATGAGTCAAGGTGGCTTGCTGCAATAACCCCACCAACCCTTCTTGATAATGTGCATGTATGTAGATGCGATGTAAGTCTTCTTTGAGTACCTTTGTACTCATGTTGCTTTAATTTACATTTTTAGAAGATGCCACAAACCCCTCCAAGCGGGTTCTTCGTGAGCGTTGACATCGATGAGTAGACTAAGGCCCAGGTGGTGATCCTGAGCAAGTGAAGGACCATGTAGTATAGCTAGGCTTACCCAAGCCTCTTTTATTTTACTAGTTGTCTGTACTCAGACAAAGCACTTCCGCTGTGGCTTGTATGCTTGTATGACTTGTATGTGGGTCGTGTGACCCGTACTTGTGTGTATGATACGTATGGATCTCTGAGCCTTTAAATAAAGTACTTGTGTCGTAGAGTCATGTTGTGATGCCTTGTTGTATTTGCACATATTGAGCATATTGTGTGTATGATTGAAATGCTTGGTATGTGTGGGATCTGACTATCTAGTTGTTTATCTTTAGTAGCCTCTCTTACCGGGAAATGTCTCCTAGTGTCTCCACTGAGCCATGGTAGCTTGCTACTACTCCGGAACACTTAGGCTGGCGGCATGTGTCCTTCTTCGTTCTGTATCTGTCCCTTGGAAATGTCACGCATTGAGCACCGGAGTCTGTTAGCCGCTTCTGGCCGGTTTACGAGTCTGCTAGCCCAGTGCTACAGCCGGAACTTACTTGCTATTGACCGACACGTTCGATCTTTGGGTCATGGATGCCTGTCCTGTAAGTCTATGCCACTTTGGGTTTACGACTAGCCATGTCAGCCCGGGCTCCTTTTCATATGGATGCTAGCGACACTATCATATACGTGTGCCAAATGGCGCAAAAGGTCCCGGGCTAAGGTAATGTAACGCCCTCGATGCGGCTATAGCTCCCACGTGTCGAAGCACGACTTAGAGGCATAACCGCATTGAAAGCAATGTCGCAAGTGAGGTAATCTTCGCACAATCCATGTAATACATAGGGAAAAGATACATAGTTGGCTTACAGTCGCCACTTCACACAATTACATAAATAAAGCATTACATCATCCAGATACAATCAAGGTCCGACTACGGAACCAAAATAAAAGAAGAACCCACATGCGACATAAATCGATCGCCTAAGCTGGGCTCCACTACTAATCGTCGGAAAGGAAACATAGTATCGACCAAGTGCCTCATCATATTCCCACTTCAGATTCGATTCGCGACATCTGCTTTGGCATCACCGGTACTGCATACATCTGTTTTGGTAGAATCTGTGAGCCACGAGGACTCAACAATCTCACACCCATGAGATCAAGACTATTTAAGCAAGGAAGGCTGGTGTCAAAAAGGAGGAGCTGCTGCATGTTTACTCAGCATATATGGTGGCTACATCGCAAAAGAGAGCGAGAAGAGAAGCAAAGCGCGGTCGTGAAGCTATTAGCGATCAAGAAGTGATCGACTACTTACGTCAAGCATAACTCCAACACCGTGTTCACTTCCGGACTCCCGAGAAGAGACCATCACAGTTACATACACGGTTGATGCGTTTTAATTAAGGTCAACCGGGTTTTCTACAACGGACATTAACAAATTCCCATCTGCCTCATAACGCGGGCACGGCTTTGAAAGATAATACCTGCGGGGGTGTCCCAACAACCCATCACAAGCTCTCACGGTCATCGAAGGAATAAACCTTCACCCAAGACACTCCGATCGGACTCGGTATCCGGTACATCAAGACATTTCGACAATGGTAAAACTAAACCAGCAAGACCTCCCGCTGTCCGACAAATCCCGATAGGAGCTGCACATATCTCGTTCTCGGGGCACACCGGATGAGACAAGCTACGAGTAAAACCAGACTTGAGTTTCCCGAGGTGGCCCTTGAAAGGAGCTCGATTCGGACCAACACTCGAAGGAGCACCGGCGGGGGGCTAAAATAAAGATGACCCTCGGGCTCGCGAAAACCCAAGGAAAAAGGGGTGTAGGTGGCAAATGGTAAAACCAAGGTTGGGCCTTCTTTGGAGGAGTTTTATTCAAAGCGAACTGTCAAGGGGTCCCATAAATCACCCGACCGTAAGGAGCATAAAATCAAGGAACATAACACCGGTATGGCGGAAACTAGGGTGGCAAGAGTGGAACAAAACACGGGCATAAGGCCGAGCCTTCCACCCTTTACCAAGTATATAGATGCATTAATTAAATCAATAGATATTGTGATATCCCAAAATATCCGTGTTCCAACAAGGAACAAACTTCATCTTCACTGACTAGCAGCGCTATAAGAGGGCTGAGCAAAGCGGTAACATAGCCAAACAACGGTTTGCTAGGACATGGATGGTTAGAGGTTGACATGGCAATATGGGTGGCATGACATAGCAGGTGGTAGGTATCGCAGCATAGGCATAGCAAAAGAGCGAGCATCTAGCAAGCAAAGATAGAAGTGATTTCGAAGGTATGGTCATCTTGCCTGTAAGGTTCTCAGAGTTGTCGAAGGCTTGAACCTCGTAGTCGTTCTCAACAGGCTCCTCGTTCACGTACCCGTCTCCCGGCTCTACCCAAAGCAAGAACACAAGCAACGGAACCACAATCAAACAAGGAACATATGCACAAGCAATATGATGCAAAACATGACATGCTATGCGAGATGTGACATGCTATGCATATGTATGCTCCGGAAGGAAAATGATGAACCGGGCATCAACTTGGCAAACCAAGTATGCCGCTGGAAAGATGAGATGATTTCGGTTGAAATCGATATAAAGATCACCGGAATCGGATGCACGGTTTGCAAATGACAAGCAAAACAAGAATGACGCAAAACTGCGTTTAACAGCCCGATGCTACTTAGCACGCAACACGAAACTATGCTACAGCACCCCAACATAAAAACAAAGCATATGGCAATGAACTACAGGAGATGCTTAACAATAGAGGAACACTGAGCTACGGCTAAATCACATCATAACATGTTCAAACAGGCATGGAGAAAGTGCTCAAAATATCAGGTTCACAGACTTAGTGAAAATACTAACATGGCAGGAATTAACATCAGGAAGGCATGTTTAGAGCAAGCAAACAACATGCTACAGGAACTTATAATAGCAAAGCAAGGCATGACATGATTCTACTCAAAGCATATTTCAATAGTCCCTTACTGACCATAAGCCAAAAAGGACCTTAAGAAATGATGGCACCCATGTAAACATTGCAAGTTTTATTACAGATTTCAGACTTAGTGAAAATATCAGGACATGGCAAAACAGATTCAACATGGCATGTTCGTGAGCTCGATGCACTCACTACAGAGCATCTCAAGATAAACTAAGCATACCCCCATCAAGAAGACATGGCATAGGAGCTATACATGGCAAGAACAACATCATAGCATACACGAATCAACTACACCGACCTCGTGAAAATTGAATCTAAAGCAAACAGTCTGCCAGGAAACAATTTCAAGCAAAAGTAGAGCACGAAAATGACATGCTAAACTACTCCATAAATACCAAAAAAGGCATGGATGGATAGAGCACAACCATATGTTCAAAACACCCTTACTGATCATGCTCAAAAAGGGCATAGATCTCTCTGAAACCACATGAACATATGGCATAAAATTATCAGCAGGATAAGACTTAGTGAAATATCACTAAGTTCCTGAAATCAGTAACATCTTCATCCCTACTTTGCATGCTTGTTCTAGTCAACACATAGCTCACAAAAATACATGGAAAATACCCCTGGAAAGATGGCATGGCAATGTTCAACTTACATGTAGGACTCAAGTTCATAGGGTGCACACATAATTCATGGCAAAAATGACAAAAGAGCTCGAACTGATAAAATTCTGGAACTAACGATCTGAAGCTATCTTCCAACAGCATTTCGGGCACCAGGATGAGCTCAAATGCAAATGATGCAATGGAATGAAATTATGTACTCTTCGAGACGAACATTTTGACATATTATACGCCCAAAACGGAGCCACGGTTGAGGAGATGTGATGTGTTGAAAAATGCCCGAAATTACACAGATATGAGGACTTGGACGAATTTGGGGGGAAGAAAAAGTCAACCTAGGGATCCTGTCGATCGGATCTGGCGGACCTTCGAGGTCGCTTGGCGGAGCTCGCCGGGCGGAGTCGGGCGGAGTCGGGCCGGCGGAGGAGGAGGTCGCTGCCGGGGGCGGCGCCGTGGCCTTGTGGCTGGGCGGGTGCAGCGTAGTCTTGTGTGTGTGTGATCTTGGGCGGGTGGGTGTGTGTGTGTGTGTGTGCGGTGTGTGTGTGTGTGTGTGTGTGTGTGTGTGTGTGTGGCGGGCGGCCAGCGTGTGGCGCGGGGCGCAGTGGTGGGCCCAGGCTGGGCGGGCATGGCGGGGCTGGCGGCGGGCTGGGCGCGCCACGTGGCGCCCCGAGTGGCTGGCGCTGGGCCGGACGCGTCCGGACGTGTGTCCGTGAGGGAGGAGAGGGAGCTAGGGTTTGCGGGATTTTTGGGAGGGTCTATTTATAGGCATAGAGGAGCTAGGAGAGTCCAAATGGGGTGTAGTTTACGCCCACGATCGTGATCGAACGACCGAGGGCATGGAGGTGACTTAGATGGGTTATTGGGCTGTTTTGGAGGGTTGTTGGGCTGCAACTCAAAAGAGGCCTTTCTTGAGGGTGCGGTTAACCGTTGGAGTACCAAGCGAACTCCAAATGACCCGAAACTTGACAGGTGGTCTACGGTGCTATACCAGGGCCACTTGGCAAGGCTCGGTCCATTCGAGAATGTTCAACACCCGACACGGAAAAAGAACAAGAGGGGCGCCGGGGAACATAGGAGTGTCGGATTGCAAAAGCAGACAACGGGAATATGCTCGGAATCATGAGGCGAACACGTATGCAAATGAGATGCACATGATGACATGATATGAGATGCATGACATGGACAAAATGCAAAAGCGAAAACAAAACCCAACCACGGAGGGAATATCATAGCACATATCCGAAAATGGCAAGAGTTGGAGTTACAAATATGGAAAGATACATCAGGGTGTTACAACACTCCACCACTACAAGAGGATCTCGTCCGAGATCTAGGACTGAAAGAACTCCGGATATTCGAGCGGAGGTGATCCTCGCGCTCGGGGTGGCTTCTCGGTCGAATGGTGTGACCACTTTACTTTCAGGAATTTGATTGACTTGTTGCGAGTCTTGCGCTCTGTTTCTTCAAGAATAGCAACGGGGTGCTCATGATAAGAAAGATCTTCTTGGAGGTCAATTTCTTCAAAGTTGATAGTGCGCTCAGGAACCTTGAAGCACTTGCGGAGCTGTGACACGTGAAACACATCGCACGTTTGCAAAGTTGGATGGAAGCTCAAGTTGATAGGCAAGATCGCCTCTTTTGCCAATGATCTTGAAAGGACCCACGTATCTAGGGGCAAGCTTCCTTTGATACCGGGAAGCGGCAGTACCTTTCATTGGAGACGCGGAGGTAGACATGGTCTCCGATTTCAAAAGCCACATCACGGTGCTTGTCATCATAATAGCCCTTCAGGCGCGATTAGCGGCTTTAAGATTCTCACGAATGACTTTGCACATTTCTTGACACGTGATCAAGTCGTTGCCAAGAAGTTGGCGTTCACCTATCTCGGACCAATTGAGAGGAGTGCGGCACTTTACGCCATAAAGAATTTCGAATGGGGCCTTGCGAACTTGCTTGGAAGCTGTTGTTGTAGGAGAACTTCGGCATATGGAGACACTCTTCCACTTCATGCCAAAAGAAATGACACAAGCCACGAGCATATCTTCAAGGATTTGATTGACTCGCTCGACTTGGCCACTTGTTTGAGGATGGAAAGCTGTCTTTGAAAGCGAATGTTGGTGCCCATGGCCTTCGAAAAGAATCCAGAACTTAGAAGTGAAGATGCTTCCACGGTCGAAGAGATCAATTGTGGAATACCGTGCAAGGAGACAATTACGGAGGTGTATAGCTCTGCCAGCTGAGCTGCTGTGATAGATTCTTTGACAGGAAGAAAATGAGCCACTTTAGTAAGCTTGTCAATGACAACGAAGATAGCATCATTTCCACGCTTGGACTTAGGAAAACCAGTCACGAAGTCCATCTCGATATGATCAAACTTCCATTCTGGAATAGCAAGAGGTTGGAGGAGACCAGCTGGTCTTTGGTGTTACCTTTCACTCTTCTGCAGACATCACATTCATTCACGAATTGAGCAATTTCTCGCTTCATTCGAGTCCACCAATACGACTGCTTGAGGTCATGGTACATCTTCGTACTTCCAGGATGAATGGATAGGAGGGAATTGTGTGCCTCATTCATGATGACTTTTCTCAGATCGCCTTTAGGAACCACAATACGATCCTCGAAGAAAAGAGTGCCTTTGTCATCCAAGCGATAGCACTTGTATTTGGAAATGCCCTTTTCAATACCACGTTTCACCTTCTTCACCATGGTATCCAGAAGTTGAGCCTCACGAATTTGATCTTCCAAAGTAGGAGAGACTATGAGGTTGGCAAGAAATCCTTGAGGAACAACTTGAAGATTCAGCTTGCGGAAAGCTTCACAAAGATCCGGTTGGAAGGGCTTGAGAATTAGACTGTTGCAATAAGCCTTTCTGCTCAAGGCATCTGCAATCACATTCGCCTTGCCAGGAGTATATTCAATACTTGGATTGTACTCTTGAATCATTTCGACCCATCGAGTTTGTCTGAGGTTGAGGTTTGGTTGAGTGAAGATATACTTGAGGCTCTTGTGATCGGTGAATATGTCCACTTTCCTTCCCAACAAGAGATGTCTCCATGTTATCAATGCATGGACAATCGCCGCCAACTCAAGATCGTGAGTGGGGTAGTTCTTTTCGTTGAGCTTCAATCTGGCGAGAGGTATAGGCCACAACCTTCTTCTCTTGCATTAACACAGCACCGAGACCTTGCAAGGAAGCATCACGAAAACTTGAATGGCTTGGATTCATCGGGAGGAGTCAAGGCAGAGCTGTAACTAGCTTCTCTTTGAGGGTATTGAAAGCGACGTCACACTCAGGCGTCCAGACATACTTGACATGCTTCTGGAGGAGGTTGGAAAGAGGCTTTGCAATCTTGGAAAAGTTCTCAACGAATCTTCGACAATAGCTTGCAAGACCGAGAAAACTGCGGAGCTGCTTGACATTCTGAGGAGGTTCCCAATTCACAATTGAAGACACCTTCTCGGGATTAGCAGCAATGCCCTTGGCTGAGATGATATGACCAAGATAAAGAACTTCATCAAGCCAGAACTCACATTTGGAAAACTTCGTATAGAATTGATGTTCTCTGAGCTTGTCGAGCACCAATCGCAAATGTTTGGCATGATCCTTCTTGTTCTTGGAGAAGACCAAAATATCATCGAGATACACCAAGACGAATTCATTTGTGTAGGGGTTGAAGATAAAGTTCATCATGCGAGAGAAAGTTGGAGGAGCATTGACAAGGCGAAAGACATGACGGTATATTCATAAGAACCATAGCTTGTACGAATCTTTGTCTTGGGAATATCTTGTTCACGAATGCGAATCGATGATAACCCATACGGAGGTCAAGCTTGGAGAATACTTTAGCACCTTTGAGTTGCTCGAATAGCTCATTGATGTTGGGAAGTGGATACTTGTTCTTGATTGTCTTCTTGTTCAATGGACGGTAATCAACACAAAGTCGGTCCGTGCCATCCTTCTTACGGACAAAAGAACTCCACATCCCCATGGAGATGAACTCGGTCCGATCAAACCCAGACGCTCTTGTTCATCGAGCTGCTTCTTCAATTCTTTCAGCTCCTTGGGACCAAGCTTGTAAGGGCGCTTGCAAGCGGGTTGATGCCGGGCTCAAGATCGATAACGAATTCGGTGGCGATGAGGAGGCATACCGGAAGCTCTTCGGAAAGACATCTTGGTACTCACAAACGACTAGAATTTGAGAGATAGCATCCAATTCGCCCTTCTCATTGAGAGAAAACAACCGAATGGTTTCATCACGAGCGGCATAGATGATAACATCCTCAGAAGGGTGTGTCAATTGAATTTGTCTGGCAGCACAATCAAGCTGAGCTTTGTGTTTAGAAAGCCAGTCCATCCCGAGAATAAGATCAATATCAGAGTCACCAAGGACAATTGGAGAAGACAGAAATCTATAGTCTCCCATCTTGATACCGACATTTGGAACCAATAAGGTAGACCTCAAACGCTTAGCCGGAGAAATAACTTGCATTGGACTAGGTAAATCCTCTGTGTCAAAATTGTGCTTGATGCAAAAGGATATGACATGAAAGAATCGATGCACGGTGTCAAATAAGACTTTTGCGGGAATATCATTAAGCGGAAGATTACCCATTATCACATCGGAAGAATCCTCTGCTTGAGCTGCATTCATCATGTTCACCTTTGCAGACTTGGGATTATGCTTGACCCTTTGCATTGCTTGAAGACCTCACGGGGAGGAGGAGGAAGGCGCCTTTGGTTATGGCATTTGTTAGCATAGTGACCTTCTGCTGGCACTTGTTGCAGGTCACCTCTGAGAGCGGACGGTGATAAGGAGCACTTGACCTTGGAGCTTGAGGTGAGACTTGTTACAGTAACTTGGGTTGGGTGGGTGGGAAGATCCCGACCACTGAGTTCTTCTGGCGATAAAGGCCGCCGGAACGGAGGAGGAGGAAGGTAGAACTTTGCTGCTTGCTGCCACTTGAGAGGAAGAAGAAGACTGAAGCGCATCCCCGATTCTCTTCTTTGAAGCCTCACACTTGAGTGAGCACCTTCTAGCTTGAGTGCCATATTATAGAATTGATCAAACTGAGTAGGCTCATAAAGAACAAGAGATAGCTGCAGATCCTCTCGAAGGCCACCTCTGAATCGATAGATCATACTTTTCTCATCGAGGAGCGTCTTGTTTAGCGAATCGAGCAAGTTTACAAAGCTGTATGTTGTATTCGTACACTCGACATGTTTCCTTGCTTGAGATTGCGAAACTCCTCACGCTTGCTCTCAACAACCTTTGGAAGGAATGTGGTGAGCTTTAAAGTCCCGGCGTAAATCAGTCCAAGTAATCACTCGACCACCTCTAGAGTCCTTGTATTCTTGGAACCAATCATTTGCACGATCCTTGAGCTGAAAAAGACGCGAACTTGGCGTAGTCCTCGGTCGACATTGCTGCATTCAAAATGCTTGTTGATATCCATGAGCCAATCGTCGGCATCTGTGGCCTCGGCACAGAAGCTGAAAGACTTTGGCTGGTTGGCAAGGAACTGGTTGAGTGTAGGAAACTGTGGCTGATGATAGAACTGCCCTTGACCTTGATTCCCTTGGCCTTGGTTACGCTCTTGCATCAGCTGAATCAACAACTGAGCGTTGGCGTTAGTGGTTGCCATCAAAGTTTGCCATGCCTCCGGAGGCGGAGGTGGAGGTGGAGGGTTCGCCTGACTCCCATCACTGCGTTCCGGATTACGGCGTTGGAGGAGCCATCTGAAGAGGGTGACATCCGTTAGCATCTTGATTGTGAGATAGACAAGTTGAATCAGCGGATAGAAATTGCAACATATAGTCTTCACAATAAGCATTGAACAGGATGAGCGAATGAATTCCAAAGTAAACATCATGTCCATAAAGGTGAGAAGCCACTTGATAAGAGATATTGATGAATGAAAATAAAAACAAGGTATGAATGGAACAAATAAGTGGTAAGGATTACCCAATCACAAACCAAATATCTGCGGAAGAAAATGCTAGAGCTACTTGAATCCCACCTATAAACTCCCGAAACTTTTCGGTTATGCAATTAGGTGTTGGGGATACAGGGGAGCAATATATATCTCACCCAAGCTAACAATCCCTACATCCATTTGTATCCATCCTTCAACACATAACCAAGAAACCTTGAAATCGTGTACCTCAACCTTGAAAAGCATCCGTTATCGAGTCATGGCAATACTCCGTACTCACCACAAGATTGGGTTAGCGGGTTATCTCACCAACAAGCGCATAAAAGAGATTTTCGATGTCGGTGCTAAACTCGGTATTCGAGGCTGCAGCGATAAAATTATGGCGACAACACCTCGGAGCTCAACTCCGGGACACCGCCACAACCCCTAAATGTCGGGGAGGCAACCAAGACAATGTTGTCATCATAAGAATATCGAACGATCCCAAGATACCAGCGTGATCCTAAAAATTTTTTAGTGAAATTTGAGAAGAGAAGAGTCAAAACTCTCGTCGGGATACCTCACCGGAAGGTCGAAGGACTGGAAGTAAAAAGAATTCCTAAACTCTCAATATATATAATCCTAAATGACTCAAAACATTTTTCTAGACACAACTCGGCCACTAAAAGCGATCAAGCGGTGGGGGCTCCTAAGGTCGGGGATGGCTCGATTACCAACTTATAGCGCCCTCGATGCGGCTATAGCTCCCACGTGTGTGGTTAACGACTTAGAGGCATAACCGCATTGAAAGCAATGTCGCAAGTGAGGTAATCTTCGCACAATCCATGTAATACATAGGGAAAAGATACATAGTTGGCTTACAGTCGCCACTTCACACAATTACATAAATAAAGCATTACATCATCCAGATACAATCAAGGTCCGACTACGGAACCAAAATAAAAGAAGAACCCCACATGCGACATAAATCCTCGATCGCTAAGCTGGGCTCCACTACTAATCGTCGGAAAGGAAACATAGTATCGACCAAGTGCCTCATCATATTCCCACTTCATTCGATTCGCGACATCTGTACGGCATCACCGGTACTGCATCTGCTTTTGGTAGAATCTGTGAGCCACGAGGACTCAACAATCTCACACCGCGAGATCAAGACTATTTAAGCAAGGGAAGGCTGGTGTCAAAAGGAGGAGCTGCATAGCAAGCATAGCATATATGGTGGCTACATCGCAAAAGAGAGCGAGAAGAGAAGCAAAGGCGCGGTCGTGAAGCTATTAGCGATCAAGAAGTGATCGACTACTTCGTCAAGCATAACTCCAACACCATGTTCACTTCCGGACTCCGCCGAGAAGAGACCATCACGGTTACATACACGGTTGATGCGTTTTAATTAAGGTCAACCGGGTTTTCTACAACGGACATTAACAAATTCCCATCGCCTCATAACGCGGGCACGGCTTTGAAAGATAATACCTGCAGGGTGTCCCAACAGCCCATCACAAGCTCTCACGGTCATCGAAGGAATAAACCTTCACCCAAGACACTCCGATCAGACTCGGTATCCGGTACATCAAGACATTTCGACAATGGTAAAACTAAACCAGCAAGACCTCCATTTGTGCCGACAAATCCCGATAGGAGCTGCACATATCTCGTTCTCGGGGCACACCGGATGAGACAGACTCTGAGTAAAACCAGACTTGAGTTTCCCGAGGGTGGCCCATGGTGGCTCGATTCGGACCAACACTCGAAGGAGCAGCGGCCCGGGGCTAAAATAAAGATGACCCTCGGGCTCGCGAAAACCCAAGGGAAAAAGGGTGTAGGTGGCAAATGGTAAAACCAAGGTTGGGCCTTCTTTGGAGGAGTTTTATTCAAAGCGAACTGTCAAGGGGTCCCATAAATCACCCGACCGTAAGGAGCATAAAATCAAGGAACATAACACCGGTATGGCGGAAACTAGGGTGGCAAGAGTGGAACAAAACACGGGCATAAGGCCGAGCCTTCCACCCTTTACCAAGTATATAGATGCATTAATTAAATCAATAGATATTGTGATATCCCAAAATATCCGTGTTCAACAAGGAACAAACTTCATCTTCACCGCAACTAGCAGCGCTATAAGAGAAATTTGAGCAAAGCGGTAACATAGCCAAACAACGGTTTGCTAGGACATGGATGGTTAGAGGTTGACATGGCAATATGGGTGGCATGACATAGCAAGTGGTAGGTATCGCAGCATAGGCATAGCAAAAAGCGAGCATCTAGCAAGCAAAGATAGAAGTGATTTGAAGGTATGGTCATCTTGCTCGTAAGGTTCTCGAGTTGTCGAAGGCTTGAACCTCGTAGTCGTTCTCAACAGGCTCCTCGTTCACGTACCCGTCTCCCGGCTCTACCCAAAGCAAGAACACAAGCAACGGAACCACAATCAAACAAGGAACATATGCACAAGCAATATGATGCAAAACATGACATGCTATGCGAGATGTGACATGCTATGCATATGTATGCTCGGAAGGAAAATGATGAACGGGCATCAACTTGGCAAACCAAGTATGCCGCTGGAAAGATGAGATGATTTGGTTGAAATCGATATAAAGATCACGGAATCGGATACACGGTTTGCAAATGACAAGCAAAACAAGAATGGCGCAAAACTGCGTTTAACAGCCCGATGCTACTTAGCACGCAACACGAAACTATGCTACAGCACCCCAACATAAAAACAAAGCATATGGCAATGAACTACAGGAGATGCTTAACAATAGAGGAACACTGAGCTACGGCTAAATCACATCATAACATGTTCAAACAGGCATGGAGAAAGTGCTCAAAATATCAGGTTCACAGACTTAGTGAAAATACTAACATGGCAGGAATTAACATCAGGAAGGCATGTTTAGAGCAAGCAAACAACATGCTACAGGAACTTATAATAGCAAAGCAAGGCATGACATGATTCTACTCAAAGCATATTTCAATAGTCCCTTACTGACCATAAGCCAAAAGGACCTTAAGAAATGATGGCACCCATGTAAACATTGCAAGTTTTATTACAGATTTCAGACTTAGTGAAAATATCAGGACATGGCAAAACAGATTCAACATGGCATGTTCGTGAGCTCGATGCACTCACTACAGAGCATCTCAAGATAAACTAAGCATACCCCCAACAAGAAGACATGGCATAGGAGCTATACATGGCAAGAACAACATCATAGCATACACGGATCAACTACACCGACCTCGTGAAAATTGAATCTAAAGCAAACAGTCTGCCAGGAAACAATTTCAAGCAAAAGTAGAGCACGAAAATGACATGCTAAACTACTCCATAAATACCAACAAAGGAATGGATGGATAGAGCACAACCATATGTTCAAAACACCCTTACTGATAATGCTCAAAAAGGGCATAGATCTCTCTGAAACCACATGAACATATGGCATAAAATTATCAGCAGGATAAGACTTAGTGAAATATCACTAAGTTCCTGAAATCAGTAACATCTTCATCCCTACTTTGCATGCTTGTTCTAGTCAACACATAGCTCACAAAAATACATGGAAAATACCCATGGAAAGATGGCATGGCAATGTTCAACTTACATGTAGGACTCAAGTTCATAGGGTGCACACATAATTCATGGCAAAAATGACAAAAGAGCTCGAACTGATAAAATTCTGGAACTAACGATCTGAAGCTATCTTCCAACAGCATTTCGGGCACCAAGATGAGCTCAAATGCAAATGATGCAATGGAATGAAATGATGTACTCTTCGAGGCGAACATTTTGACATATTATACGCCCAAAACGGAGCCACGGTTGAGGAGATGTGATGTGTTGAAAAATGCCCGAAATTACACAGATATGAGGACTTAGACGAATTTGGGGGGAAGAAAAAGTCAACCTAGGGATCCTGTCGATCGGATCTGGCGGACCTCGAGGTCATGGCCGGAGCTCGCCTGGGCGGAGTCGGGCGGAGTCGGGGCCGGGCGGAGGAGGAGGTCGCCATGGGGCGGGCCGGCGCTTGGCGGCCGTGGCAAGTCTGTGTGTGTGTGTGATCTTGATCTGTGTGAATGGCGGTGTGTGTGGTGTGTGTGTGTGTGTGTGGTGTGGCGGCAGTGGCGCAGCGTGTGTGTGTGGGCGCGGCGGCGGCGGTGGCAAACAGGCAGGCGGGCGGGCTGGCGGGGCGGGTGTGGCGCACAGGCCACGTGCCGCCCCGAGTGGCTTGGGCGCGTGTGGACGTCGTTCGGCCGTCCGGACGTGTCCGGTGAGGGAGAGGAGCGGGAGCTAGGGTTTGCCGGGATTTTCGGGAGGGTCTATTTATAGGCATAGAGGGAGCTAGGAGAGTCCAAATGGGGTGTAGTTTTCGCCCACACGATCGTGATCGAACGACCGAGGGCATGGAGGTGACTTAGATGGGTTATTGGGCTGTTTTGGAGGGTTGTTGGGCTGCAACTCAAAAGAGGCCTTTGCGAGGGTGCGGTTAACCGTTGGAGTACCAAGCGAACTCCAAATGACCGAAACTTGACAGGTGGTATACGGTGCTATACCAGGGCCACTTGGCAAGGCTCGGTCCATTCGAGAATGTTCAACACCGCACACGGAAAAAGAACAAGAGGGGACGCGGGGAACATAGGAGTGTCGGATTGCAAAAGCGGACAACGGGAATATGCTCGGAATCATGAGACGAACACGTATGCAAATGAGATGCACATGATGACATGATATGAGATGCATGACATGGACAAAATGCAAAACGAAAAGAAAACCCAACCACGGAGGGAATATCATAGCACATATCCGAAAATGGCAAGAGTTGGAGTTACAAATATGGAAAGATACATCCGGGGTGTTACAGGTAAGGCGACACCCGTTGGGATACCGTGCATGAGGCCGCAAAGTGATATGATGTGTTACAGGCTAGATCGATGTGACATTGAGTCGGGGTCCTGACAGCGTTGGCATCAGAGCCGGACTGCCTATAGGTTCTCCAAGCCAAACTGGTCGATGTTGAGTCTAGAAATGCTTTAGTTATATGTAGGGGAATTGATTGTGGGATGGTACGTAAGGCTCTTTTACTCCTTTACCTCATGACATTCTGATCTGAGTCAGTCCAACCTTCCACCGGTGGTTAAGGATTAGGATCTCTTCTTTCTATTAGGCTCACGTGTTACTAATCAGTAGTACCTTATAGGTTTGATGGTTACAAGCCTGGTTCAGTTTTACTATCCTGTTATGTTACTAAATTGGACCCAGAACCTTGATATGATATTGTTGAGCGGCTATGCAATTCTTGTAAAATGTCTCAAATCCTTGAGCATTTACAGTCGTTATGCTGTCCAAATTCTGCTAGAAATTCTAATGTCTTGCATTGTGGTTATGCTTCCAGATGGCCACTCGTGACCAAAATCAAGTGGTTCGCCTGACCAGATGCATCGGTGTGACCGGTCATACAGCCATGCTAGTTCGGGTTATGATCGAAGCGGGATACCGTTGGTACCCGAATACAGATTGAAAAGCGAGATCGAGATTTTAATCAAAGCCGATATCTACGCCTTTGTCGGGATATTTCCCTCTTATCCTGGTTCCACCGAGGCCCTTCACTGCTCCTATGGGCTTGGTGTTACTATTGATATGGCGGTACAAGATGCTGCGTATTCTATGATGACCATCATACGAGCCAGGACTGGGCTGCTTCGCAATAACCGACTTCCGGTATATGCGGGTTCACTTCTGGGCGTTTGGTTATCTCGGGCTATCTATCTTGATTCGATCGGGAGGACTCACTAACCCGCACCACCGCCGAGTTGCTCGAGGACAAGGACCGAGAGAGTCGGGCCTTGAGGATGGAGCTCTTCAACGCCCGTGCTGATCACTGGGCCACTTTGACTCGCTTTGCACCGGCTGTTCAAGCTGGATATATGGATATGAGAGACCTGTATCCTGTTAGGTCCGCTCTGCCGGACATGATGGATTGGCGTGATGTGGGGGGCATCACCCCACCTCGTGGTCCCCGCAGGCCACCGTTCGTCGGTCCAAGACCTCACCCTTGCCCTTATGGTCCACAGGCTCCTCAGGACCGTCCGTTCCCGGACGATCACGTTGAACTTCCAGGCTACGGAGGAGACTTCTATGAGAACTACTACGGAGACGTCTGAGTTAGTAGTAGTCCCACTAGTATTGTAATGGTTGTATTTCCACCGTCCTGCGTGACTCGTGGAATATGACTTAGTGTGTACTAATTCCGGAGGTGTAAGAAAAATAATGTATAGGAGCTTGGCATGCCTCCGATGAGATGTAATCTTCCTTTCACCGTAGTAGTACTTTGTTTGGTCTTGTACTAAACCTTGTATGGTGTGTATGACAATGGAATAAAGAAGCAGTTTCTGTATCTACCATGTCATACGGATGATCATCTTGCATTCCAAGTTATCCATTACATTCTACATTTCTGTGTCAAGATCTTGCCATCCTGGACTATATCCTTGTCTTGTTTTTCCTAGGATGGTTAACACCCGCAACAACCCTGCTCCGCCAGAGCAGGCCGAAGGCAGCGGAGTCGGAGAAGCAAACCTGCCTCACCCTCCTTCTCTGGCCGAAGTTATGCTAGAGGCCGAGAGAAACAAGCGGAGACCAACCGTTTGTTGGGCGTATCGAATGAACACAGCCCATCACCGGAGAAATAACTTGGTGTCGCTCGGTGACTTCATCAAGTTACACCCACCTACCTTCCACCACTCCGTCGAGCCTCTCGGCCGATGATCGCAACCCGAAGCATTACTCACAAGCTGCGTTACGCTTTGGTAGCCGAGGGCGACAAGGTCACCTTTGCTGCATATCATCTTGAAGGCCCCTTGATCTCTCGTGGGAGAACTATATGGCTATGCGCGATTGGCCATGTCACTACTTGGGCAGAATTCAGCAAGGCTTTCCGTGAACATCACATTCGGAGGGTCTCATGGATAAATAAGCGTGAGGAGTTCTGCAGTTTCACCCAAGGCCGTCTCTCGTGGATGCCTCTGATGAGAGTTTGGGAACCTCGCACGCTATGCAGCGAAGAGGTCTCCATCGGCGCCAAAAAGCGAGCAAGGTTCCGCAAGGGACTTAGCCCGAACCGCCGAGATCTCCGTCGCATGAGTGCACCTCTTTCCGAAGCTTGTTAACAAAGCCATCAGCGCTGAAACTGGTCGACCGACTTCAAGCAACACGCAAGCATGGTCGTGATATGGGTTCCTCATCCGGTCTTTGGACCACGAAGCGCCGTGTGTGGGTGCCTATCTTGCCTCGCCACCCAGATTCACACCGAGGCCATCCTATCAGGCGCCTCGCCCAGTTCAGCAGTATGCACCAGCTAGGCCCTATGGTGGGCCAACCAACAATGCTCCTCTACGCGCCAGCCCCGTGTCGTGCTTCAAATGTGGGGAATCAGGCCACTACATGCGCGATTGTCCTCAAACCAACCCCAACCAGCCTGCAAAAGCTGTTGGCCGTGGCAAGCCAGCAGGAAAGGTGTTCTATGCCAAGCCGGCCACCACTGCACGTGGCCATGTTAATTGTGTCTCAGCTGAAGAGGCCCAAGAGGATCCCAACGTCGTGCTCGGTATGCTTCTTGTTAATTGCCACCCGGCATCCGTTCTTTTCGATACTGGAGCATCTCATTCATTCATATCCGAAAACTATGCTCGTTTGCATAACACTGCATTCTGCGACATGCCTTCCACCATGGAGATTTCTACTCCTGGTTCTAGATGGCAAACTTCTAGGGTAAGCCATGGTAATGAAATTCAGGTCGACAGACTTGTATTCCTTGCATCGTTGATAGCTCTTAAATCTTCGGATATAAATATCATCTTGGGTATGGACTGGATGTCAGCCCCTCATGCCAAGATTGATTGCTTCTCTAGGACTGTTCAACCTCGCACCCTCGGGAAAGATAGTCAATGTCTTGACCCGAATATCAAGCGCCAACTATATTCTCTCAATGCCGGTCCATTGCGGACCTCGAAGGCGTTCGGTAGTCCGTGACTTTCCGGATGTCTTTCAGAAGAATTGCCGGTGTTCCACAGCGGAGATGTTGAGTTCGTGATAGATCTCATTCCAGGAACCGTCCCAATTTCTAGAAGACCCTATAAGATGGCACCCCTAGAACTAGCCGAACTTAAGAAACAACTCGATGAGTCCTTGAAAAAGGTTTTCATCCGTCCTAGTTCATCTCCTTGGGCTTGCCCCGTCCTCTTCGTCAAGAATAAGGATGGTACGGACCGGATGGTTGTAGATTATCGACCCGTCAACTTGGTCACAATTAAGAACAAGTATCCGCTCCCCAAGATCAACGATCTGTATGATCAGCTCGCAGGATCCTCAGTCTTCTCCAAGATGGATTTGAGGTTAGGCTACCATCAAATCAAAATTCGAAACGGGGACATCCCCAAAACGGCCTTTGTTACTCGTTACGGCCAATACAAGTACACCGTCATGTCCTTCGGTCTAACCAACGCCCCAGCCACTTTCTCCCGGTTAATGAACTCAATCTTCATGGAGTATTTGGATAAATTCGTCGTGGTTTACCTCGATGATATACTCATCTACTCTAAGAACGAGGAAGAACATGCCGAACATCTAAGGCTAGTGTTGATGAAACTTGAGAGCATCGCCTTTATGCCAAGTTTTCTAAATGCGAATTTTGGCTGCGAAGTAACCTATCTAGGACATGTAATTTCGGTAAAGGTATTCTTTGTCAATCCCGGCGAGTTCAAGCCGTCCTTAATTGGACTCCACCGAGTCGGTCAAGCAAGTTCGGAGTTTCCTTGGCTTAGCAAGCTATTATCGCCGCTTTGTCGAGAACTTCTCCAAAGTTGCTAAACCTCTAACTGAACTCCTCAAGAAGGATAAAAAGTTCGAGTGGACTCCACAATCGAGCACGGTTTCGAGGCGAAAAGGCGTTTAACTTCGCTCCGTATTGGTACCACCAGATTTCTCTAAGGACTTTGTTATCTATTGCGACGCCTCGCGACAAGGACTAGGCTGTATTCTCATGCAAGATCGACACGTAATTGCTTATGCTTCACGGCAATTACACCCACATGAGGAAAACTATCCTACTCATGATCTAGAGCTTGCAGCTGTAGTCCATGCACTAAAAACCTGGCGACATTACCTTCTTGGTAATCGTTGCGAAATCTACACCGATCACCAAAGTCTGAAGTACATATTCACCCAACCAGATTTGAATCTCAGGCAAAGACGTTGGGTTGAGTTGATCATAGATTTCGACTTAGGGATAACTTATACCCCAGGAAAGGCCAATGTCATGGCTGATGCGCTAAGTCGTAAATCTTATTGCAACAACCTAATGTTGCAACAAAATCAACCACTTCTCCACGAGGAATTTCGGAAGCTTAACCTTCACATTGTTCCTCAAGGATTCCTTTCCACCTTGGTGGCGAAACCTACTCTTTTGGATCAAGTCATCGCTGCCCAAAAGCGAGATAAAGGAATATCCCGGATTAAGGAGAACATTGCTAGCGGAGATGCTAAATGTTTCTCTACAAATGATCATGGTGTTGTATATTTTGAGAACCGTCTAGTGGTTCCCAAGAATCAGCACATCGGCGGTGATCCTTAAGGAGGCTCATGACTCTCCTCTCACCATTCATCCGGTAGCACTAAAATGTATCGGGACCTCGCCAGAGGTTACGGTGGACTAGGATGAAGAGAGACATTGCTCAATTTGTTGCTAATTGCGGCGTGCGTAAATGCGTGTAAAAGCGAGCATCAGCGGCCTCTTGGCACCCTTCAACCCTTAGCTATTCACGAATGGAAATGGGATAAAATCAGTATGGACTTCATCCTTTGGTTTCCCGGGACCAAGAGAGGAATAATGCTATCTTTGTTGTTATCGACCGCCTCTCCAAAGTAGCCCATTTCTTACTGTTCGCGAGAGTATAACCGCTAGTCACTAGCAGACTTGTACATCTCCCGAATAGTGTCTCTTCATGGTGTTCCATTGAAATTAACTCGGATCGAGGAAGTCTCTTCACCTCTCGATTTTGGGAAAGTTTCCAAAACGCTATGGGAACCCATCTTTCCTTTAGCACTGCCTTTCACCCTCAATCAAGTGGTCAAGTAGAACGCGTCAACCAGATCCTAGAAGACATGCTTGAGCTTACATTATCTCGTTGGAATGGATTGGGAGAAATGCCTTCCATTTGCGAATTTGCTTATAACAACAGCTATCAATCTAGCTTGGGCAAAGCACCTTTTGAAGTCCTCTATGGGCGAAGGTGTGAACACCTCTTAAGCGGTGAAACCGGGAAAGACAATTCTTTGGCCGGATATGATCCAGAAGCGAGAAAAACAAGTTCGCATCGTTCGTGAAAAGTTGAAAACAGCCCAATCTCGTCAAAAGAGTCAATATGACCGAAAACATAAGGCTATGACTTACAAGGTTGACGAGAAGGCTTACCTTGAGTTACTCCTCTGAAGGAACCCATAACCCGGTATCAAAAGGCAAATTGGCTCCTCGCTACATTGGACCCTTTCGCATTCTTGCCAAGCGAGGAGAAGTTGCCTACCAATTGGAACTACCTCCGCATCTCTCCAAAGTCCACGATGTCTTCCACGTTTCTCAACTCGGCGTTGCTTCTCGGATCCTATCCGTGGAGTGGACCAATAAACGCTTGATCTTCAAGATAATCTCACATATCGAGAATACCCGTCAGTATTCTCGATCAAGCCAGCGTACCACTCGACGCATAATATCAAGTTTCTCAAGGTTCAATGGTGGCACCATTACGAGAAGGAAGCTACTTGGGAAAGGGAGGATCGTCTTCGACTTGAGTACCCGCCTTCTTTCGGAGGAACCTAAATCTCGGGACGAGATTCTTTTGAGTGGGGGTGAGTTGTCACACCCTAGCTAGTTCATGCATTAGAGTGTTGCATCATGTCTATTTTTTTCAACAGAAACCTGAAATGGGATTGCCAGAACCCCCAGCCCCCTCTGGAACAAACTAGGGTTCAATAAAAATATTTTCGATGAACCTGAAATGCCCTTCTAAAATGTCCATCATTTTTGTCTTGGTTCAAAACCTCTGCCAAAAGTGATGCACAATTTCCTAGGTCATCCTAAGGTCTTTGGATTAAATCATAATTATTTGAATTTGGGCATTTAAAATTTATAAAATATTTCAAATGTCCAAATATTCCCAATCTAAAATGTTTCATGTTGGAAATATTCCAACAATGGACCAGGAGTAGTTTGGTGAATTTTAAAACCCTCTAGGTATTTTAAATAATTCAACAAAGTTCTGAGAAAAATAGAAAAAAAAAAAAGAAAAAAAACTTACCTAGCCAGCCCACTGGCCGCCCAGCCAAGGCAATGCCAGCTGCTTGCCGACCAGGCAGGCAGGCAAGGTGCTCGACGGCGAGCACCGCATGGGTGCCACGCACCTGCTCGCCGCCTCGCCGTTTCCCTCGTCATGCCACGACGGGGATCACTCCCCCTCTCTCTCCCGCACCCCCCAGACGCCCCTCTCCTTTCCAGCTCGTCTCCCTCGCGCGCCCACGCTATGACCGACGCCACCGTCGCCGCACCGCCGCCGTAGCCGCGCTCTCCGTTGTCTCCACGCCGCGCCACCGTGTCTAGGAGCTCCGCCGCCGTCCACTCCTTCGAGCTAGCCGAGCCCCGAGCGCTCGCGTGCCCCGAAGCCGCCGCACCAACCTCGCCCGAAGCGCCACCGCTGGAGATCCCCTTTGCCGTCACCGCCGCATCAGTTCGTCCCCGACCACGCCGACCGTCCCGTCGAGACCGCTGTGAGCTGGGCTACCTTCCCCACCCTCTCCCTCTCGCTCCCGTGCACCACAGCGAGCACACGAAGCTCTCCCGCACGCGCCGTCGCGGACCTCGTCGCCGACGTGCTCCCGGCCACCCTTCGGCCACCTCACCGTGTCCATCGCGTTCACCACGACGCGTTGGAGCTAACCGTGCACTCCCCGCACCTCACCGCACACTCTACCTCGAGTTCACCTTCACCCGAACTCGGTGGCGCCAAAATCGCCTTGGCGCTAACTCCGCCACCCCGACCCCAACGGACTCCGCCAAGAGCTGCGGCTCGTCCTCAGCTTCACTCCGGTGGCCTCCGCGACTCATTTGGTGGCCGGAACGGCCAAAACCACTTCCACCGCCGCGTCGGGCTCGCCGGCGGCTAAACGCCGGCGGGTTTGACCCCGACTTTGACCACGGGTGGGCCCAGGTTGACTCCGTTGTGTCGCTGACAAGTGGGCCCAGCCCTGTTAATTAACTTAGTTTAGTTTTAATTAAATCCTAACTAAACTAATCGCACTGACATGCGGGACCCACTGGTCAGTTTGACCTGACCAGCCCGTTGACCACTGACGTCATCATGACATAGTGCTGACGCAGTAATTTAATTACTGGAATTATTTTTACACAGGAAATTCCAGAAAATGTTTCAAACTTCAAAAATTCATATAAAATCAACCGTAACTCCAAATGAAACAAATTATATATGAAAAATGATCAGAAAAATCCAATCTTTCCATCTGTACAGGTTTCATGCATGTTTACAGAAGCCAACCTACTTTTTATGGCAGAACAAGTTAAAGCACCCTAAATGATCATATATGAGTTTGGAAATTGCATCTTTGGTTCAAAATGCTTCAAACTCATCTGGTCTTAGTTGCATTAGCCCAACACACTCATATATGCCATGTCTCATGCATGCATCATATTGTTGCATATTGTTTGGTAATGCTTGTGTATCGGTGTTCCCTGCGGCAGGTTCTGCCCCCGAGGAGTACCGTGATAACCCCGACGAAGAGCAATACCCGTACACCGAACCGTCAGGCAAGCAACCAACCATTTGATCATACCGATAAAATCCCATGTTCTTGCTCCTGCTCTCGTTTACTGCATTAAGACAACGCGATTCAAGCTGCTGTGTCTTTGCGGTAGTTGAACCCATTTCCTCTGCATGACTGTCATTGCCACGATAACTAGATGAAACCCACTAGCATGTGTAGGAGTTGATTGAGCCATATGATTGTGTTGTTCCTACCTTGCTATGCCTGCTATGCTTAGAGTCGTGTCAGTCCGGTTCATCCGGGTGATGGCTAGAGTGAAATGATCGAGTCAGTATGAGAGTAAGGTGTTGAACACGATTTGGTAAAGGTATCGATGAGAGGCCATGTAGGAGTACATGGTGGGTTGTCTCATTGAGGCCGTCCTTAAGCACCGAGATCTGTATGTGTGATTTAAGAATCAGCTACTACCATACATTGGGCCTGAAATATGACCCTTTCGACTTCTTATGCACCCTAGTCCTCTGTCCGGGAGTTGCAAGTAGTTTACGGTGTTTGTAGCCTCTTTGGAGGCCGTGGACAGCGGCCGACCGTAGGGGTGGGCTGTGATGCGGTAGGTACGTGGCCGGGTGTACCGGATGCCCGTTTGGTATCTCGGGAACCTTGTTCACATCGTTTGGGGCTGTGAGCGAGACTTCGGCCGGAACTCCTCATAGATGGAACCCAAATAGGCGATAAACCTGGATTAGAGACTTAGGTGTCTAGGTAGGTCGTCGTCTACATCCACGTCGGCTTTCGCTTGAAGTCTGCCGAGCACATGTCGTGTGCAGACGCTAAGTGGTGGAAACATGTATGAAGAAGTACACCCCTACAGGGTTAACATCATCTATTGAATAGCGCGTCATGATAAAGGACTACTTGGTTGCCTATACAGTTCATAGACAAGTAAATGGATACTACTAAAAGCCTCAAGATAAGTGTGAGTGCCGAGGATGGCTCCTCCGTAGGAAGACGGGGTTGGATCCTCGGTGGTGTATTGAAGTGATGAGTAGTGGACTTGAGTGCGCAAAACTATTTCAAGTTGGTGTCTCGTAGGATAGCTTAGCCATGAGTCAAAGCTGGCTTGCTGCAATAACCCCACCAACCCTTCTTGATAATGTGCATGTATGTAGGGTCGATGTAAGTCTTCTTTGAGTACCTTTGTACTCATGTTGCTTTAATTTACATTTTGAGAAGATGCCACAAACCCCTCAAGCGGGTTCTTCGTGAGCGTTGACATCGATGAGTAGACTAAGGCCAGTGGTGATCTGAGCAAGTGAAGGACCATGTAGTATAGCTAGGCTTACCCAAGCCTCTTTTATTTTACTAGTTATGCGTACTCGGACAAAGCACTTCATTGTGGCTTGTATGCTTGTATGACTTGTATGTGGGTCGTGTGACCCGTGCTTGTGTGTATGATCGTATGGCTCTCTCGAGCCTTTAAATAAAGTACTTGTGTCGTAGAGTCATGTTGTGATGCCTTGTTGTATTTGCACATATTGAGCATATTGTGTGTATGATTGAAATGCTTGGTATGTGTGGGATCGACTATCTAGTTGTTTATCTTTAGTAGCCTCTCTTACGGAAATGTCTCCTAGTGTCTCCTTTGAGCCATGGTAGCTTGCTCTTGCTCGGAACACTTAGGCTGGCGGCATGTGTCCTTCTTCGTTCTGTGTCGTCCCTTCGGGAAATGTCACGCATTGAGCACCGGAGTCTGTTAGCCGCTTCTGGCCGGTTTACGAGTCTGCTAGCCAGTGCTACAGCCGGAACTTACTTGCTGTTGACCAACACGTTCGATCTTTGGGTCATGGATGCTGTCCTGTAAGTCTGTGCCACTTTGGGTTTCGACTAGCCATGTCAGCCGGGCTCCTTTTCATATGGATGCTAGCGACACTATCATATCGTGTGCCAAAAGGCATAAGCGGTCCCGGGCTAAGGTAAGGCGACACCCGTTGGGATACGTGCGTGAGGCCGCAAAGTGATATGATGTGTTACAGGCTAGATCGATGTGACATTGAGTCGGGGTCCTGACAACTACATATAATATATTTTATCTCTACTATTATAAAAAATGGAGTTGTTGATGATGGTGTGCCTGCCATCCTGCAATATAGGCCGTCCGATTTATATCTGGCGGATAGGAAGGAAACTATGGCAAGTTTGAAAAAAGATACCCACACCCTCTCCATATTTGCAAATTAGGCCCTTGATCATGTTGATGTTACAGGAAGCATGGGCATCTTGCTAGTACTATGTATAATACATAGAACATTGATTATAATTTGGGCTAGTGTGTGGCTTTTGCAGCTCAGGTCTAAATACTTGTCATAATGTAGGGGGCGGGGCACTATACTTTGTGTGATAAACACGGTGTACATATGGAACATGGTTTAGATTATGAATATATAGTTAGTACATCAAATGTACAATTATTTGGAATCAACATCAAGTGTATTCAAAAATAGAATTCGAGTTCATGTAGTACACATAGTTCATATCTATCTCTATAGTAATCATGTGGTGTGTTATTAAGGTAATACACGAATGATGGTTGAAGTTGGCAACAATCATGATTGTAGATTCTTATTGAAATAGAGAAATGAATTCAAATTTGGTTCGAATTGCAGCGGTAGTATAGACATTTGGAATGCACTAAAATGTTGGTATGAGTAGGTCGTTACATGCATTATACAGCAAGCAAAAAAATTAATTGGACATAACATGTATTCATACTCCCTCCTTCATATATATAGGGCGTAATGAGATTTTTAAGACCGCCTTTGAATATTGACAAGATTAATAGTACATGACATGCACAATGTGAAAATTATATCATTGAAAGAACCTTTCACAGACGAATTTAACGGTATGCTTTGTGTAAGTTGCATGTTATATATTATTGCTCTAATATTTGGTCAAAGTTAGCATCGAAAAACGCATTAGGCCCTATATAGATGGAAGGAGGGAGTAGCTTTGAATAGCATTTGTATAGTAAAACGGGGCAAGACTCTCTCTTTGTGTGGTGTGAATAGTTTTATTTTTTTCGTTTTCTTTTTGGTTGAGGGAAGTGTGAATTTATTTGGTACGTATAAGTACAATATTACCACACGCTAGGCTTGTCCCTAAAATTCAACCTGCGGATTGTTATATCCCGAAAATTCACATATCGTGCTCCCAAAACTGGCGCCTTCACAACCCGCGCCTTGCTATCCCGAAAGTACAACGCGCGCGAAAACTCCCTCCAGCTGCCAAATCCCGACACGGGAAATCCCCCTTCTAACCTTGAGCCGAAAGGGCCGCTAGTTCAAATCGGTGGGGGTACTTTTGTAACACACCCTACATTTTGGACAAGCGCATCCCTAAGTCATGGTTCACCCCCTCCCATCGCCCCCTTTTCACCATTAAAAATCCTAGGCCACCATAACCTCTCCGCTCCAGCCGCGAAACCCCACCCTCCTCCGTCCGCCAGCTCACCGCTGCCCAGCCGGAGCCTCTTCCCTGACGATGTCATCCATCGCAATAGCTCGACGTCCCTCGTCCACCTCCTCGGATGAGGATCCGTCGTCCATCTCGTTGTCCCACCGGTTCAGCCACCCCGTCCTCCACCTCCAAGGAGCTGCTCCGACGATCGCCTCGTCTATCGCGGCTGCTCCATCCCCACAGTGCTGCCTTAACCTGCTCCACCAGAACTGCAACATCGTCACCGAGTCCTCGGACGAAGCCGAGGCCTACTCGGCGCCACCAAAGAGGTTGTACACTCATCACATCGCACCTTCTCCTTAACTCGACCTCCCGGCACCGACGGTGCTCCATCCCGCACCCCCATGGAGCGGATACCTTGAAGTCGGCGCCGCGGGCGACATCTCCACGGCGGCTCTCCCCTAGTGCAAGGCCCCTTCGGCGGCGGCGTCCATACCAGTCGGATCTGCTGCTGCTGCTCCGGCTCTCGCTCGCTCGCTTGCGCTGCTGCTGCTGCTCCGGCTGTTGCTCGATCACTCGCTCTCCCAACTGCTGCTGCTGCTCTCCCCCTCGCTCATGCTACTGCTCTGCTCCGATTTAGCCACACTTCAGTCGACTGAATCGACTTTTGGGTCAGTCAATTTTCAGGGGTTGGGGGGGCTTGTCGGAGTTAAGGAAGAACCACCCGCAGCAGGGACGGGGGCTCGCCAAGAGGTACCCCATTATCTATCTTAGGGTTCGGGGTGGGGGGCCTAGAGGGCTGGCCGGGGTGGCGGTGGGGAGTTGTTTTGGCGAGGCGGCGGGCTGGGGCGGGCGGTTCGGCTAGTGGTGGTGGCGGCTCGGGGTGCAGAGTTGAAGATGAACTGCAGCCCTCCTAAACTACATGTCAAGTGCCTCTCTGCTACCATTGCGTTCAGTTTTGACAGTAGCATTCAGATTCCACTGTAAATTTCAGTTTCGACAGTTAAGTTCAGAGTCAACAGTTTTTACCACATCTATTGTAGTCGGGTGGTTTTTGGTGATGTAAATTTTACATCTATTTTACATCATCTATTGGAGATGCTATTAGAATCCCACTTGAGATTGATGATGTATGTCTTGTGCTGCTTCAGCCTTGACGTCTTACGCCTCACCGGAGCTGCTCGAATGACAGAACGATCCATAACAACAGAGCAGTGCCCTGGACGCCGTCTACAGATTCCTCAGATCTTCCTCCACACCTCCGACAGCCACCTCTCGCCTCAATCGCTTCAAACAACCAACCCAATGATCTTTGAGGTTCGACACGCCACTGACAAAGAGGTTGTACACTTGTTGCATCAGTTATTACTATACATTCACGTTGATCCATTAGGGCTATTTTGGTTCAACAAAAAAACATAGCAATAGGGAATTTTCCAATGGCACTCTACTATTCAATTATTCATGCATTTTGTTGAAAGGAATGAAGCAAAACATCCACTTGGACCTACTTTTCAAAATCCTATGCATGAAAACAAGACCTAGTTCATTAGTGCGAGAATAACATTCTAACTGTACACGCTTTCATATGGTTTAACTTTATTTTGGCCATGTTTCTTTGCATTCCTCTGCTCTTCCAATTCCTGTAAACCAAACACCCAAGTTGACAGAAATCCTGTGTTTACAAATGCTCTGTTTACCATGTGCATTCCTATGATATTCTGGTGTTTTTCCTATCCCTGCGTTTTAAGAATCATGCAAGCCAAATGAGCCCTTACAGAATTACTTCAGTTACAGGTACGTGTCGAAGGGAACTTTGTGTGGTTTGTCCTACTCTTGCTGCAACGTCTTCCACCTCACCAGAGCTGCTCCATCGACAGAAGCATCCACCAAACCAGACATCACGACTCCTGACCGTCTTTAGCCGCCTCAGATCTCCTTCCCTACCGCCGACACCCACCACAACGACATCACCATCATTGACTCAGCAGATGAACCTGAGGAGTACACGGGTCCACAAGAGAGGTCGCACTCTTTTGTTTCTGCTTATTTTATGCATTGCTTAAAATTACCTGCTACTTTGTCGTCCTATTCACCTCTTGGACTCCAAGTCAGGTCCAAATTAATGTTCAAACTTGAGTTCTAAATTAGTTGTGGGGCACATATTGAGGCAGCAATGAATAGTATGTTTATCTATTATCTGGTTCACCTAGGGTATGCCTATGTTGTTCATCTTGGGTGGGAAACAAATAGTAAAGCAACCATCATCTGTCTTTTTATTAATTTAAAGCAATCATCAGCCTGCTATCATTATTTTTGGATCCATCCACCGGTTGTTACCATCACTCTAAATTTTTGCATGCTCTCCTTACATAATCTCACCATATTTTTTTTGTATGCATGTCAGATATTGTACACAGTCATGCTGGACATGTAGAGAAAAAGAGAAGAGTTTTGCGCGGCAATACAATGTCATGCAGACATCGCTCCATGGTGGGTTCAATGGCAAACCCTCCCCACCCCTCTCCAGATTGTAATCCAGAGGAAGATATCTATTCTGAGGCAGATTCAGACGCCGGTGACCACTCCTATTTACCCCCAAGGTGTTTGTTCTACCTTGGCATGATGATGTTAATCATATCATGCATATGTTGCCTTGCAGTGCCTAATTTTGACATCATATATGTCATCTACTTAGTTTAGACATGTTCTGTAATGCCACCTATTTAGTTTCTATATCATATATGGGAATTATGCAGTCTCATGTCTTTTAGCCAGCCATAATATATGTGAAATGTGCAATGCCATCCTGTTTAACCAGGCATCATATATTTGAATGATATCTTGCCCATCCTTTTCTTCATCAGATTTCCATTTGTCAACAATGTTTCTACATTAAACTACTCTTCCTGTGAATCAGCCATTTGGGTGGGAGATGGAAAAATCTGGAGTGAAAATAAGGCCTTCAGAGCAGACAGTGCTACCTATCGAAGCAGATCTCTTGTTGGGTCCCGATAGCTCCTCAGAGATGGATTCAGAGATAAATGACCAGTCCTATTCCCCCACAGAGGTGTATGCTCAAACTTGGCACGATTATACTGCTCATATCATGCATATGGTGTCTTGCATTGCATAGTTTAGACATCATATACACAATATTCAACACCATATTCTTAGTTCAGACATCATATCGAATGCCCTCTGTTTAGCATATAAATCACATATGTGAATTAAATGATGCGATCCTGATTACTTAGATAGCATGTAGGTGAATTATGTCATGCGATCCTGTTTAGTTATTCATCATATCTTTGAATTATGTTATGCTATGCTATCCAGTTTAGATAGACATCATATATGTGAAATTATGTCATGCTATACGTTTTAGTTAAACAATATACATGTCAACTATTTCATGCCTTTTTCCACACTATCTATTGCATCTGTCTCTCTACAATGTCTGTACATTCAACTATGTTTCCTGTTTATCAGCCATTTGAATTGGAGCGGGTAATGCGAGTATCCGGCGGATTAAAAACACGGTCTTCAAATAAAACAGTGCTACCTCTTGGTGGAGATAGCACCCCGGTTGTAAATGCACTAGAACTAGCCCTACCACACATAACCCAAACTCTCGCAAATTGTACCCCTACTGCGATGGACAAAGAACCAGCTTCACCCAATCTAACCCCAATCCCAGCAGATAGTAACCCAGTTCCTATTGACACAACACCATTGATACGTCTTCGTCGTATCTACTTTTCAAACACTTTTGCCCTTGTTTTGGACTCTAACTTGTATGATTTGAATGGAACTAACTCGGACTGACGTTGTTTTCAGTAGAATTTCCATGGTATTGTTTTATGTGTAGAAAATAAAAGTTCTCGTAATGACCTGAAACTCCACGGAACACCTTAGAAAAAACAATAAAAAATCCTCGCCAAAGATGAAGACCAGGGGCCCACACCCTGTCCACGAGGGTGGGGGGCGCCCCCCTAGGCGCGCCCCCTACCTCATGGGCCCCCTGGTGGCCCTCCTACACCAACTCCAACTCCATATATTGGCTTTCGGGGAGAAAAAAAATCAGAGAGAGGAAATCATCGCATTTTACAATACGGAGCCGCCGCCAAGGCCTAATCTCTCTCGGGAGGGCTGATCTAGAGTCCGTTCGGGGCTCCGGAGAGGGAGATTCGTCGCCGTCGTCATCATCAACCATCCTTCATCACCAATTTCATGATGCTCACCGCCATGCGTGAGTAATTGCATCGTAGGCTTGCTAGACGGTGATGGGTTGGATGAGATTTATCATGTAATCGAGTTAGTTTGTTAGGGTTTGATCCCTAGTATGCATTATGTTCTGCGATTGATGTTGCTATGACTGTGCTATGCTTAATGCTTGTCACTAGGGCCCGAGTGCCATGATTTCAGATCGGAACCTATTATGTTTTCATGAATATATGTGAGTTCTTGATCCTATCTTGCAAGTCTATAGTCACCTACTATGAGTTATGATCCGGCAACCCCGAAGTGACAATAATCGGGACCACTCCCGGTGATGACCATAGTTTGAGGAGTTCATGTATTCACTATGTGCTAATGCTTTGTTCCGGTTCTCTATTAAAAGGAGGCCTTAATATCCCTTAGTTTCCAATAGGACCCCGCGCCACGGGAGGGTAGGACAAAAGATGTCATGCAAGTTCTTTTCCATAAGCACGTATGACTATATACGGAATACATGCCTACATTACATTGATGAACTGGAGCTAGTTTTGTGTCACCCTATGTTATGACTGTTACATGACGAACCGCATCCGGCATAATTATCCATTGCTAATCCGGTGCCTACGAGTTTTCCGTATACTGGTTCTCGCTTATTTACTTTTCCATTGCTACTGTTACAATCACTACAAAATACCAAAAACATTACTTTTGTTGTCTTTACTTTTGTTACCGCTACCACCACTATCATATTACTTTGCTACTAAACACTTTGCTGCAGATACTAAGTTTCCAGGTGTGGTTGAATTGACAACTCAGCTGCTAATACTTGAGAATATTCTTTGGCTCCCCTTGTGTCGAATCAATAAATTTGGGTTGAATACTCTACCCTCGAAAATTGTTGCGATCCCCTATACTTGTGGGTTATCAACCATCTCCACCACAGAGCTCCCAAACAAGAGTAGTTAGTAAGGCAACTCCAGTGCCCAAAGGGCCAGTACTACCACGGCGAACCCCAACTCCACCAGTTAGTACACCTATTCCTGTGGAGGAAGCACAACCAGCTAGTCATAGTTTAGCAACTATCGCATTTGATGTTGTTAAATCGTATGTGTGTATCTTCCCATCTTGGAAATATTATACTGAAGATGAAGGAAAATGCCAGTTGCAGGTGTTTGTCCAGGAGTTATGTGTATGTAATGTTATTCATGGCAATTACTTTGCTTTGTCCCATACATCCTACCTCTATGATGGTTATAATACAGCAAATTTTTCCATTTTTCTCTATAGAGAAGGACCGATTTGGAAACCCAGGATGACGTACCCTGTGCTAATACCTCTGCTATCTTCAAGAATGCTTGGTTGCGATGATCGAATTACCTCAAGAAAACGTACTTCACCGCAAAGAAACTCATCAAATTCCCTTACGCTCTCTCTGAGACACATTCTTTCGACGACGATCGGGAACGCCTTTGTTACATCTTGGTCCCAAACCAAGAATGTGGTAAGGTCTATGAGCTCATTTTCTATTTTTAAGTACTACATTCTTGCGTCTTACTATACTCTGTTCATGTAGAACAAGTGCCTAAACCTGAAGAACAACTGTTCTAATTTAAGATTCCATTGCTACCATAGTTCAAAAAAGTGCTAGGCGTTAATTGTACGTTTTGCCACCGCCTTGCGCTTTACTGACCAAAGCGCATGCTTATGCGCAATTATGCACAGATTAAGCGTAGTTATGCGCAATGCGTTTTGCTAACGCCTAGAGCCTAGGCGCGCCTTTTTTAATTATGATTGCTATCGTGCATACTGCTTTGCTCTTGTATCACTGTATTTACTCATACAAACTTATTTTTAAATTGAAGGATCCAATCGAAACTCCAATGGCACAGCAGGTATGTTCATGCATGTTTCTTTAACAGGTTTGCTCTTATCAATAGCTTTGTTGATTTCAATTTCAATTGTGTATACAGTTCACTTCTCATATCATCCATATTACTAGCATCACAACAGAGCCAATAGTGTTGTTGTACATGTATACCCGTGGTACCCATCTGAAATCTTGTTGTGCCGTGTAGTTTCCCACGCTTTGTATTCTTTCACTACTGCTTTGTCTTGAACTGATATGATTTGAACCGTGTCTCTATTTTGATTTGGCAAGACAATGCAGTGACCATAGGACATAGATATATGTTTGTTTGATGCTTTTATTATGAACTAGTACTTGGCAATAGAAGAATTGGTAGTCTAATCCTGTCCACCTTACTAATGAACTGGTTCACTGAAATGAGTTTCATATACTAGTACATGCTAAACCTGTTATGTATGCGCTTGTTTCTTCTTTTAGAATCTTGTGAGAATATTGGGGAAGAGTGCGTTATTAAGCAATGGTAAAGGAAGTAATGCGATAAGGTTCGGGATAGTGACACATCCTTGTTGGTCTCCAATAAAGCTGATAAAACAGCTAAGGAAGACTATCTTGAAGGCAAGTGAGACAACCCCAAAGTCTGTCTTGGTTTAGTGTTCGATTCTTGGCCACTACCGCTTGCACAAGCTATTCAAACTCTTTATCTGAATCAATTCGGTTTCTTGAGTCTCAACTACAAGTGAAAGACATCGATTAGCTGTTACGCAACAAGAAGCGGAAGGACTGCGGAAGTCCTGGAGCATTCGGATGCATACTTTACCGTGCGGCAAACAAGCGTTGGAGGATTTTAGCGTCAAACAGGACAAAGCTAATAAGCTTGCTAAGCTTATTGCTAGCATTGTGGATACCCAGGATAACGTTTCTTGAGCTCTTCTAAAGTTGTTTCAGTTATGCTCGTGCTTTGCCGCCGCATTTATTTGCACTGGTGGACAATTTTGACAGCCAGTGTATGTAACATGCTGCTTTGTTCCCTATATTTGCATTGGTGGCGAACTTTGATGCCCAGTGGATGTAATATGTTAGCAGTAATAGGCTAGCGTTAATTGCTTGCTTATTTATTTCCTCATTGTCTTGTTTAGTTGTTTGCTTGTAGTCACTGCAGTTCTTTTTCTGTGTTTTTCTAGTGGCCACAATAGCCTATTTTTTGTAACTAGGCCAAAATAATCATGGCAGCACACGGACTATTGTAACCATGGGCCTCCTGTGAGCCGTATGATCCATGGGCCTTCTATGGTCGTAGGATCCATTGGCCTTCTGTATGGGCCGTAGGATCCATGGGCCTTCTACGGGCCGTAGGGTCCATGGGCCTTCTACGGGCCGTAGGATCCATGGGCCTTCTACGGGGCGTATCATCATTTCGCCAATCATGGGCCGTACTATTCATGGACCATAACGGGCTGTTAATGGGCCGTACTTGATAACTGTATGAAAACAGCCCAACGGGTTTTTTTGACATGAAAATGGCCCAACGTATTAACGGGCCGACTGTAACGACGGGCTGAATTTGGCCCACAAGCAGAAAATGGCAGTAACGGGTCATAAGTAACCGAATGTTGCAAATGTGTCCAAGAATAAATGGGCCCTGAGAAGGCCGAAAGATAACTTGGGCTGAAAACGGCCCAGTGGAATAATGGGTCGTTAATGGGTAGAAAATGATACACTATTCATTATGGGCCAGTTTCACCACGGGCCGTTAATGGGCCAAGAGTTACAAAGGGCCTCATATGGGCTGAAAGAAGTCATGGGCCACGCATGGGCCGGAAGTTAAAATGGGCTGGAATCATATTGGATGGCCCAGATGACGCTACTGGGCCTAATTCGGATAGGGCGTAACGGGCCCTGGGTTAGCGGGTTGTAAATGGGCTATATGCGGATAGGCCATTAACATGCTTTCCGTGGGCCGGCCCGCCACCTTTTGACCAAGTCAAATGGGCCGGCCTTTTCACAGGAATGGGCCTCTGTTGGGCCGTGCCACGTGTCGACGTATCATAGGCGCCTTGGGTCCAATGAGTGGATGACATCTGTCCCAACGGTGAGCCGACACGTGTTTCCTCCAGCCAATGATGATTTTACACGTGGAAAATCCCCATTGGTCGGGGCTGTTAACGGGTTATCGGATCCAAAACCGGACCCGATAGCTTAACGGCATTCCGTTATGGTGGATGCCACGTGTCGGTCACCCTTGACGAAAGCACTTCTGTGACGCGCGATTTATCGTCACGGAAGTGGACACTTCCATGATGATAATTTTGGTAACGTCATGGAACACTTCTATGATAGCATAGGTATGACTATCTTGATTCTGTCATAAAATCATCATAGATGTACATGCATGAGAGAAAATGCGACCTACTGTGACAAACACGTATCATCACGGAAGTGTATTTTTTTGTAGTGTAAGGTCTAAACTTATCACAAGCAAACACTACTGCTAAGAATTCCTTTTCAGTAGTGGCATAATTTCTTTGAGCATTGTCTAGAGTTTTACTAGCATAATGGATAACATTCAATTTCTTATCAACTCTTTGTCCTAGAACAGCACCCACAACATAATCACTAGCATCACACATAATTTCAGAAGGCAAGTTCCAATCATGTGGTTGGACAATAGGTGTAGTAATTAAAGCTTTCTTGAGTGTTTCAAAGGCTTCTAAACAATCATTATAAAAAACAAAAGGAATATACTTTTGCAAAAGATTAGTGAGAGGCCTAGAAATTTTAGAGAAGTCTTTAATAAACCTCCTATAGAAACCAGCATGGCCTAGGAAACTACGAATACCTTTGATGTGCTTGGGACATGCCATCTTCTCAATAGCATCAACCTTAGCTTGCTCCACTTCAATACCCTTTTCAGAAGTTTTATGACCTAAGACAATGCCTTCATTAACCATAAAGTGACACTTCTCCCAATTCAAGACAAGATTTGTTTGTTCACATCTCTGCAAAACTCGATCAAGATTGCTTAAACAATCATCAAAAGACTTCCCATAAACAGAAAATTCATCCATGAAAACCTCAACAATCTTTTCACAAAAGTCAAAAAATATAGCCATCATGCATCTTTGAAAGGTAGCAGGTGCATTACATAAACCAAAAGGCATACGTCTATAAGCATAAGTTCCAAAAGGACAAGTAAAAGCAGTCTTTTCTTGATCAGGTTGAGATACAGGTATTTGTGAAAAGCCAGAATATCCATCAAGGAAGCAAAAGTGTGTGTGCTTACATAATCTTTGAAGCATTTGATCAATAAAAGGCAAAGGGTAATTGAGGGAGTCCTGGATTAGGGGGTGTCCGGACAGCCGGACTATCATCGTCCGCCGGACTCCAAGATTACGAAGATACAAGATTGAAGACTCCGTCCCGTGTCCGGATGGGACTTTTCTTCGCATGGAGGGCAAGCTTGGCGATACGGATATGTAGATCTCCTACCATTGTAACCGACTCTGTGTAACCATAGCCTTCTCCGGTGTCTATATAAACCAGAGGGCTTTAGTCCGTAGGACACAACATACATTACAACAATCATACCTTAGGCTAGCTTTAGGGTTTAGCCTCCTTGATCTCGTGGTAGATCCACTCTTGTACTACCCATATCATCAATATTAATCAAGCGGGACGAGGGTTTTACCTCCATCGAGAGGGCCGAACACAGGTAAAACATCGTGTCCCTTGTCTCTGTTACCATCCGCCTAGATGCATAGTTGGGACCCCCTACCCGAGATCCGCCGGTTTGACACCGACATTGGTGCTTTCATTGAGAGTTCCTCGGTCGTCACCGATAGGAAGGATGCCTCCACCCGTCTTCAAAGACGGTATTTTCGCCAAAGGGCCTTGGCAGCGGTCAAACTATCCGGCTAAGGCGGTTTTCTTATGACCGCTTTGTCCGCCACGGCCGACAATGACTTCCCAAGTCGTCGGAAGCAATCTTCGCGTCGGCTCGAATTCGCCAGTAATTTGGATCAATAGAGCTCTCGTCTGTCAACGAGCTCTTGGATCGCATCGCCGCCCTGGGAGTCGTTACAGACTACAATCAGATTGGGCTTAAAACCGATCTGAGAGAGATTAACTCTCCCCAGGCCACCCACCGCGTCGCAGTGGTTGAGGAGCAATGCGGCGACTTGCCGCCTATATTGAAAACTAGTCACGTCCGGATTCTCGAACCCTCCATGCTGGATTTCCGCGGAGGGACGGACTTCGATCGAGAATTGAACTTAAAATCATGCATCGTTCCGGACCCACTGGATCATGTCCAGCAATCCAAGCTTCCAAATTCGGAAACTCCTTGGCCTTTAAGCCTCAAGATGGGTAGGGATCCGGATTTTATTCCACCCACCCGCCCAGACATATGCGATCTATCTCTAATACGGCAAGAGCTCACTGAAATAGTGCATCACTACTGGGCCAGATTCCTCCTGGTTATGGACAGGATAAAGGACTGCCGAGAGGAGAACGCAATCTCAATCTTTTGCAATAATTGCACGGACAAGGGAATATTGCATGCCATCGGTCGTCGTAAAATTATACGCTTCACCGATCTGGCGTCCATAGTACGAAATCTTGTGGGATGGAGAGTTTCGGAAAACCGAAAACCAGTTTTGGGACAATCCGCCCCGAATACAACCCGATCCGCAACAAAAGGGTGCATCACACTCGGCCCCGGATACAAAAACCAAAAGCACAAACCCCATAAAGGGCACGGAACCGTCTTTGGAGGGATGGCTCAATGGACCCGTAAGCTTCATATCTGAGAGGAGCCGTCCCAACACATAGCCTTCGAGCATGTTGGATACTACGGCGGTGGCCAAAAGTGGCGAGGAGCTTCTAGCCGGAAAACCACTCCAACAATACCGATGCGGTATCAGCGATCTTGAGACCTTCGCATCAAATAATATGCGAAAACGAACAATCTGCGGCCTCGCTGAAGTCTACCAAGTAGCAACAGCAAATCCATGGAGCGACACAGCCATCACCTTCAATGCCAGCGACGAACCTAAATTCCAAACAGCCCGAGCACCAGCTGCACTGGTGCTTAGTCCCATAGTGGACGACTTTCGACTTACAAAGGTCCTCATGGATGGTGGCAGCGGACTAAACCTCATCTACGAGGAAACTCTTCAAAACATGGAAATCGACTGGAGCCGTATTGAGCGAAGCAGCACAACCTTCAGAGGAATAATCCCTAGCCGAGAAGCGCGCTGCACCAGAAAAATCACACTCGATGTGGTGTTCGGCTCGCCGGACAATTACAGATCCGAAGAAGTCACGTTCCAGGTGGCCCCGTTCAACAGCGGATATCACGCTATATTAGGACGAGAGGCATTCACATTTTCTCAAGCCGTACCGCATTACGGGTATATGAAGCTCAAAATGCCTGGGCCCGGCGGAATAATCACTCTCGCTAGTGATCCGGACATAGCGCTCCGCGCCGAAAACAAGACAGCCGCACTAGCCCTAGAGGCACTATCCGAAGCCCTAGCGGCAGAAGAACTCACCGCGCTGCGCTCTACAGTGAACAGGGATGATTGATACTCGATAAAAGATCCAAGTCCACCTCCTTCAAACCAGCAGATGAAATAATCAAATTCCAGGTCCATCCAATGGACCCAACAAAGACGGCCTCCATTGGGGCACAATTGAACCCCGAAGTAGATGCCGATCGCGCGAATTCGCCGGGAAAATTGGGACATTTTACTTTGGCATCCTTCGGATATGCCCGGAATCCCACGCAGGTTGGCAGAACACAGCCTAAACATCCTAAAAGGATTTAAGCCAGTCAAACAGGCTCTTCGGCGATTTTCCGAACCCAAAAGACAGGCAATGGGAGAAGAGCTAGCCAAACTATTGGAAGCCGGATTCATCAGAGATATCAAACATCCGGATTGGCTAGCAAATCTGGTAATGGTACCAAAGAAGGACAAATCCTAGTGCCTATGCGTCGATTTTAAAGACCTTAATAAGGCTTGCCCAAAGGACCCCTTCCCCCTCCCCCGCATCGATCAAATTATCGATGCTACCGCAGGACACGATTCATTGTGCTTCCTCGACGCATACTCTGGCTACCATCAAATCAAGATGGCGGAAGCAGACCAAGCCGCAACGGCATTCATCACTCCATACGGACCATTCAGCTTCAACACGATGCCCTTCAGACTTAAAAATGCCGGCGCAACATATCAGTGCATGATTCAAACATGTCGGCTACCCGGATCGGCAAAAGCGATTGAAGCATCGTGAGCGACATAGTCGTCAAAACAAAACACGTCGAAACTCTAGTAGACGATTTGAGGCTCACATTCGACAACCTCAGAGCATATGACATCAAGCTGAATCCAGAAAAATGCGTTTTCGGCGTACCAGCCGGAAAGCTGCTGGGCTTCATTGTATCCGGTAGAGGAATTGAAGCAAACCCGGCAAAAATCCGAGCTCTGTCACGGTTGGATATCCCAAAAGACCTCAAGCAGATACAAAAATTAACAGGATGCGTGGCAGCTTTAAGCCGCTTTATCTCCCGTCTAGGAGAAAAGGCATTGCCTCTCTATCGCCTCCTCTGGCGCACCGAACACTTCGAGTGGACGGATGCTGCCACCGCCGGACTTGAAGGAATAAAGGCCATACTGGCAACAAATCCGGTCCTGGCTGCGCCCAATCTGGGCGAACCAATGTTGTTATACATCGCAGCAACGCATCAAGTTGTAAGTGTGGTACTCGTCGTCGAACGAGAGACAGAAGGGCATAAATTCCCTCTCCAAAAACCAGTGTATTATGTTTCCACTGTGTTAACCCCCTGCAAGTCCCATTACCCACACTATCGGAAGATAGCGTACGCGGTGTTCATGGCATCCCGGAAGCTCCGACACTACTTTCAAGAGTGTTCGATACTTGATGGCCTCAAGTACCACTCAATGACATCATAAATAACCGTGGCCTTAGCAGGCAGGATTGCAAAATGGGCCATTGAGCTCTTACCATTCGATATAACTTACAAACCTCGTGAGCTATAAAGTCACAAGTTTTGGCTGACTTTGTCGCTGAATGGACCGAGGCCGACCTCCCTAAAGAGTACATCGCATACTCCAATTGGATTATGCACTTCGACGGCTCTAAAATGTTGGCGGATGGGGTGGCGTCGTATTACGCGTCCCCAACCGGGACCTGATCCAATATGTACTTCAAATAATGTACACGGACTCCAACAACGCAGCGAATACGAGGCCTGTTACATGGTCTCCGGATGGCGATCTCCATGGGCATTCAACGCCTAGGTGCGAGGATTCAAACCTCGCAATATCCCAAATAAATGGAGACTTTGGCGCTAAGGATCCGAAAATGGCAGCATATCGCAACGCTGTCCTAAAAATGTCATTTCGGTTTGAAGGACTCGAATTCCATCACATAGCCCGAGATAATAACCAAGCGGCCGACGATCGCACGCATCGGTGCGAAAGCGTGATCTGTCCCTCCCAATATCTTCTGGAGCGGCTCTTCAAGCCATCCGTACTATGGGAAGAGGAGCCGGAAGTGACAAACCGGAAAAACCGCGCCAACCGGCGATTCAGCCGATGACATAACACCTTCAGCCCACGACATAATGGCGATAATCGCCCGTGGGCAGAAGCATTCCTAGCCTACTTGCTTAGGCAGGAACTTCCGAAGACCAAAACGAGGCCCGCTGCATAGTCGGCGATCGAAAGCCTACAAGGTCCATGAGGAGAACTTTACAAGAAAAGTACAACCGAGTCCTTCAAAGGTGTATCTCCAAGAGGAAGGGCGAAACCTCGGCTGAAAAAATGCGGATTAGGCGGACACCACGCAGCAGCCGGGCCCTTGTAGGAAAGGCATTCCGTCAGATTTTATTGGCCGACGGCTGGGCAGATTCGGGACTTAGTCCAGAGATCGTTGGTTGTCGACTCTTTGCTAATCGAGCCATATGCCGCCCACCGCCCTCAAAACTATACCCATTACCGGCCGTTCGCGATGCCGGGGCTTGATATGGTCGGACCCCTTAAAGGGGGAACCCACAAGCAAAGGTACCTATTGGTCATGGTGGATAAATTCACCAAATGGCTAGAGGCCAAACCGGTCAAAACGGCAGAGTCCGGACCAGTGATAGACTTTATATCCGGGGTAGTACACCGTTACGGAGTCCCCCACAGCATCATCACCAACAATGGCACGAACTTCACAGCCGACGAGGTTAAGTCATGGTGCAAAAATATGGGCATCAAGCTCGACTACGCTTCAGTCTATCACCCTCAAACCAACGGTCAAGTGGAACGAGCAAATGGTCTAATAATGAGCGGCATTAAACCCAGACTAGTGCGGTCACTTAATAAATCTGACACGCACTGGGTCGAGGAGCTCGACTCCGTACACTGGGGGCTGCGGACGACGCCTAACCGCACTACCGGATTCACACCATTTTTTATGGTCTACGACGCAGAGGCAGTCCTGCCCTGCGACATTATTCATGACTCACCTCGAGTGCGCATGTACGAAGAAAGAGAGGCCGAGCTGGATCGGCAGGATAGCTTGGACACATTGGAGGAAGAACGCGACGTTGCCAAGGCTCGTTCCGCATTGTATCAGCAGCAGGCCCGAAGATATCAAAGCAGAGAAGTACGGGCCAAGACTTACAACGTTGGCGAACTAGTTCTATGCCTGCCGGCCAAGAAAAAGGACAAGCTCAAACCCAAATGGGAGGGGCCCTTCATTATCGATCAAGTCCTGACCGGCGGAGCGTACCGTCTACGAAATGCGTCGGATAACCGACTCGAGCCGAACCCATGGAACGCAGCCCGCCTCCGAAGATTCTATGCCTAGCGCCGGACTAAGAGTTCGTCCCCTTCCTCCGTTCAAATTTTTACACTTCGGCTGTCTTTTGTTTCTCTTTCTTCTCCTAACCTTTTTACTAAAAATCCCCTAAGGGCCTACCGTCCAATTGTTCGCATACACTTGATGTGCCATCCGCACTCATTATACCTGGGGGCTTCTTTTCCAAAAGCTCAATTATAAGGGCTTCATGCCCAGCACATGTGTCAAGCTTCCACATGTACCTTTTACTCACCATTATATGCATCGATATGACTTAAGTTTTGGCCAAGCTGGGTTGCCTGGCTCATGTGCTTACCCCTACGTTCCCGATTGTTCAGCTAGGAGGTAAAGGAGCACCTCTGCGATTATTCTTGCCGGGTCACCGGATGTGTACCTCGGTGGGTGAAGCGAAAGCTAGCGTTCTTAAGGGAATATTCGGTCGGTGATTTGAAAGATGATTTTCTACCTATTTATTTATCTGCCCCCAGATGTTTTCCTGCTATTTTTGCAGTCCGGACATGCACTTTAGGGCATGCCTCCCAGGGAAAGGAACCCTTAACGGAACTATTCTCCCTGGAAGATGTTTCTTACTAACCATGTAATATAACATAACTAGTTGGGCACTTGTGCGATAAAGCACTAATGACCCCTACGCTTTGGTCTCCATGCATACCCCGGTTGTTTCTTAACCAAGAGGGTATTGGACACACTCCGGACTCTAGGGTCCCGAGGTCGGCTTAAAAGGTCGGCAAAGACAAACGATCTACAATCGGCTAGAAGGCATTTAACATGTCATTTTAAAATACATTGTCAAATTCTTGATTGTATTCCTCCTCAATCCCGTCTAACAGGCTGTCTAACTTACAGTCCGTTGGGAAAATTTAGCAGCCAACTCTACTGGCTGTATACTAAAGCGACAGGATCTCCTTCCATCGGGTCCCACCAGTCCAACTTCGGCCATGTGGTTGGGATCCGCCTTCTTGTAACGCGTCTTCACCATGGCCCAAGCCTCCCTGGCACCTTGATGGCAAGCCGAAATCTTCCACAAACGGAAGCGCTGCCGCACTCCCTGAAGCTTCTCCACAAGCTCCCCAAGGCCCTCGGGTAGGGAGAGGGCTGTCCATAAAGCCTGGACGACGTCGCCCATTGCCTGCCGAACTCGTTCGAGCAGTCGCAACAGCTCGGGAAGTTGATCACCCGTTGATATGGGCATCTCCTCTGGAGGGCGACCTGTGAGTATACCTACAAGACATATCATGTCAACATACTTCCTCGCCGAACTGTTCTTTTCAAAGGAGTCCACTCAAGCACTTACTATAAATGCCGCGACGAAGCCGCTCATTCTCCTTAACGAAGACGGACAGCCCGGCGCGAGCGCCTTTCAGCTCTTCTCCGAGCTTGGCGTTGGCATCCTGGAGTCTGTTCCTTTCTTGCTGCACCCTATTCAGCACACTCTCGCCGCCTTCAGCTGGCGCATAATCCTTGCCTGTCCGGATCTTGTCCGGCGGCACCTGCATAGTCATTACTAGACTTGCGCGCACGCCGCCAGCGCTTATATTTATTAATAAAAATGTGTTACTAGGAGGGGTCTCTGAGTTTCCTCCTGCGGCAGCAAGTGCGGCCTCAAGTTGGGCCTTGCATTCTTGCAGCTCCTGAGACAGCTGGGCATTCTTCTCAGTAAGAGCCTGCATTTCAAATGATCCTTAAATCAGTTAACATAACTACTTTAAGTCTCGGGGGCTACTGGCATATATAACCATTAAATTCCCTTACTCGTATGTCTTTCACAAACTGCTCCGTGGCTCGGGTAAAACCGTCTTGAGCAGCACGGAGGTGCACGTCCCCTGCGTGAAAGGCGTCCAATGCCTCAGGGGAGAAGCACGCTTCACGAAATCTTGTCGTGGCGCTTTGTGGTTCATGGCGCTCTCCACCTCGACTTGGTGGCGGACGATGCTGCCGGCATCCTCCGTTGGAGGAGTATCCGGCCTGCGCCTTGCGCTTGCCTCCCCCTCCAGGCCGGGCGCTGGAGCCTGGCTGGTATAGGTCGGATCGGCAACCTCTACGCCCGCAGTCCGTCGGGCGCTTTTTCTCCTACAAAGATCATGAGCACTCAGACGCTTCCTAGGAGCGTTGCTCTGAAAATTTAAACACGATCTATACCTTTGCGGCGATGTTTCAGTCCGCGCCGCGCTCCTTTTCCGCCTGCTGGTCCGGACTGACCTTTGTTGGTCAGCCGCCGCGGGCTCGGCTTCCCGCCTTGAAGGCACTTCCAGTAAAACACCATCGTTCGCGAAGGTCAGAAATGGGCAAGGAAGAGATAATGGTGTCCGGACCTCGGTCACGATCACAGGAAGCGGATCTGATCCGGGTAGTCTGCCGTAATGGCGACTAAAGCGTTATCCATGCTGAGTTGGTGGAACACCCCGTCGATCAGCTCACCTGAATATCCGGGTCCTCTTCGGAGGCCGGATCCAGGGATCTTTCTGGATCCTCTGGTTGCGGAGTGGGGCTTACCATGCCCTCCACAGTCCGGCGTAGGTCCTGCGCCAAAGATATAATGTAAGAAGCTTAAACTTCGAAAGCATGGGTTGAGCCCTTAAAAGTATTTGCTTACCCAGCCTCTAGGGTTGTTCATGGAAAACCCATTCAAAGGGTTCGTTCGAAGGAAGTCCTCCTTCTCCCCCTTGTACAGACTGGACATGATCTGCACCAGATCCTCGGTCGAATCCGGCCCTTCGCGGCCGTGACGGGTGGCATCGTCTTCCCCGTTGAAATCCCACATGGGGTGGCCTCTGTATTGCAGTGGCTATACCCCCCGCATAATGCATGTCGCCATGACTCCGATCATGGTTAACCCAGAATGGGCCAGTAATCTTATTCGGCCCATCAAGTAATGGACGCTCTTGTTCTCCTCCAGTCGGGGGCTCCGTGGGCGCCAGCTAAGGCGTTTCTTCAGAGGAGCAGCATTAAACTCCGGGAGGCTAATCCGGATGGGTCCGCGGCGGGCGTCTTCTATGTAAAACCACTCCAAGGCCGGTCTTGAGCGCCTTCTTAGGAGTACGGATGGGTATCCGGTCGGCAATCGCCATATTTGGCGCCGCCTACTTGATATATGGATCCCTCGTGAGAGCGAGTGCGAGGCAAAACAGCCTCTTCCACGATTGCAAAATGGGGATCGATGCCCGTGAAAAGCTCGCAAAGAGCTACGTAGCCGCGATATGCGAGGATAGAGGCGGCGTGAGGTGATGGAGCCGAGTCCGTAGAACTCCAGAGCCCGCGGAGAAACGGATGTATTGGGAATCCGAGTCCCTTATCGATAGGGGACGAAGCATACCCGCTCCCTTTGTTGGGACTTGGGGTAGCCTCCGCTTGCTTCCCACCTTGGTAGGTGGCCAGCCCGGCTTGAACCGGGACCATGAAGGCCGGAGGGAGATATCCCCCCGCTTGGAGCTTCTCTAGCTCGTTGTGTGGAACAGAGCACCTCCTCCAATCCCCTGGCGGTGGGCTGGGAGCGCGAGAAGAGGAGCCGCGTTGACGGTCCATGGTGGAATGGATTTTTAGGTCAAAAGCGCTCCGATGAGTATTCGCGAAAGGAAGATGGTGTGGTTTGGATGTCACATCCCTGGTTCTGTTATGCACTAGGTTAGACCCTCATGTGTGCATCATGTTTTAATTCAAATGAAATTTGAATTGAGGGATTTTCAAAGCCTCAGAAACCTTCTAAAAATGATCAACATTAAAATCTTCTCAAAGAAGTCCAAGAAAATGTTCCTCTTAGTCCCTGAAAATATTGCAAAGAGGTAAAACTCAAATCAATATTTTTGGTATCTCAGAGTTAATTATTTTGGGCCTTTGAAATAAATTCAATAACTATTTGCATTGGATATATATTTGATATATAAATGATATATGTCCAATAAATCTGGAACATTTTATGTGGTTTGGTATATATTTAGTTCTAGCCACATAATTATTTTCAGGATTTTTAAAGATTCCTATGTATTTTAATAAAGCCCTAAATTTACGAATAATAGAAAATGTAGCAGAAAATAAAGCAGGCAGAAAACCTACATTGCTTACATTCGTCAGCCTGGCGGCCCGGTGGCAGCCCACTGGCGACCCAGCCCGCCACGATTCTCTCCTGTCGTCTTCCTCCTCGCTGAAGGACGGAGGGCGTGGCCACCCGCGCCCGGCCACCTCCTCCCTCCTCGCCCGTCGCCGCCGACCCGGCCTTCATGCCACCGCCCATCCATCCGTGCCTCTCCGATGAGTCCAAAGGAACCGCCATCGCCTTCTGCGTCTTCTACACCAACCCATTCGACTGCTGGAGCCTCAGGCGTCTTCCGAGCTCGTCCCGACCTCCGCCGCCGGCAATTTTCGGGATTCGCGAGCTCCGGCCCCTCCCGGCCTCGCCGTTGCCTCTACGGGATCCGCTGTGAGCTCCTCTTCCTCTCCCCCTTCTCCCCTGGTCGCTCCTGCCCTCTAGGCCTTAGCTCCGTCGCGACCGAACTCCGGCCGGCTGACCTTGTCGCCGCTGCCGCCACTGACGCCAGTAGCTTTGCGCTGAGTGCGTCACCGTCCTCACCTTGCTCCTAGGAGCCGAACGCACCTAGTAGCACGTCCGAAGCCGCACCGTAGCCCCCTAGCCGCTCGAGGCCGAACTCCGGTGACCGCCTAGGTCGTCGCCGGCGCCACCTCCGGCCACCCCGACCCCAACTGACTCCGCCAAGAGCTGCGGCTCGTCCCCAGCTCCACCTAGATGCCTTCCGCGACCCATTTGGTGGCCGGAATGGCCAAAACCACTTCCGCCGCCGCGTCGGGCTCGCCGGCGGCTAGACGCCGGCGGGTTTGACCCGCTGACCGTTGACTTGCGGGCCCAGGTTGACCCCCTGGGTCGCTGACGTGTGGGCCCAGGCCCCTGTTTAATTACTGTTATTTAGTTAGTGCTAATTAACTCAGCTAACCCACTGACTGGCTGACATGTGGGCCCAGCCCTGCTGACATTTTAGTTAGTGTTAGCGTAGGGCTAATTAACTCCGTTAATTAACTGAGACACTGACGTATGGGCCCCACTGGTCAGGTTTGACCTGGAGGCGGCCAGTTGACCTGCTGACGTCATGATGATGCCAGGCTGACGCAGTAACTTATTTTCTGGATTTATTTTTATATAAGAAATTCCAGAAAATAGCCAAAACTTCTAAAATTCATAGAAATTCAACCGTAACTCCAAATTAAATAAATTATATATGAAAAATTATCAGAAAAATTCAAGGAATCCATCTGTACCATTTTCATGCATGTTTGAGCAATGTTTGTCCTCTGTTTTGGACAAAACAAATAAAGGGCATTTAAATAATCATATATGGAGTTGGAATTTGAATCATGTATTCAAACCAACTTCATTTAAATCATAGCTAGGTGCATTAGCTCAAATCATAGCATATTGCCATGTCATGATCATGCATCATATTGTAGCATTGCATTGATTGTGTTCTTCCTCAGTTGCCGGTGTTTGTCCCCTCTCGATAGACGTGGTTCCGACGACGAGTTCGATGACACCGATGAAAAACTATAATATCTTCAGAAGTGCCAGGCAAGCAAAACCTCCTTGTTCATTCCGATACAATCCCACTCTCTCGCTCCTGCTCTCTTTTACTGCATTAGGACAACAACGATTCAACTGTTACTTGCTGCGGTAGCTGAACCCCTTTATCCTTTGCATGACCTGTCATTCCACAGTAAATAGATGAAACCCACTAGCATGAGTAGGAGTTGTTTGAGCCCTGTTGTGCCTACTCATTCATGTTTGTTCGTCATGCCTGCTATTGCTTAGAGTTGAGTCAGGTCTGATTCATCGAGGATGAATCAGAGGTGTGTGAACATGTCCTACTGTGTGTGTGAGCAAATTGGGTGAACACGATTTGGTAAAGGTATCGGTGAGAGGCCATGTAGGAGTACATGGTGGGTTGTCTCATTGAAGCCGTCCTTAGGAACTGAGTTTTGTGTTTGTGATCCATGATTCAGCTACTACCATACATTGGGCCCTGAAATATGACCCCGCTCGACTTCTTATTCACCCTAGTCCTCTGTCCAGGGGTTGCAAGTAGTTTCTGGTGTTTGTAGTCTACTGGAGGCCGTGGACAACGCTGACCGTAGGCGTGGGCTGTGATGCGGTAGGTACGTGGCACGGTGTACCGGATGCCCGTTTGGTATCTCGGGAACCCTGTTCACATCGTTTGGGGCTGTGAGCGAAACTTCGGCCGGAACTCCTCATAGATGGAACCCAAATAGGCGATAAACCTGGACTATGGACTTGAGTGTTTAGGTAGGTCGTGGTCTACACCCGTCGGCTTTAAGCTTGAAGTCTGCCGAGCACATGTCGTGTGCGACGCTAAGTGGTGGAAACATGTATGAAGAAGTACACCCTGCGGGGTTAATATGATCTATTGAATAGCCGTGTCCATGTAAAGGACTTCGGGTTACCTATAACAGTTCATAGACAATGAAAGTGGATACTTTAAAATCGCAAGATAAGTGTGAGTGCTATGGATGGCGTTCTCGTAGGGAGGCGGAGCGGATCCATAGTGGTGTATTGATATGGTGAATATGTGGACTCGTGTGCGCCACCTCAAAAGAGTTACTTGCGATCGTAGTTTAGGATAGCCACCGAGTCAAAGCTGGCTTGTCGCTATTAAACTCCACCATCCCTTTATTGATAATGATGCATATGTAGTTAGTTACGATGTAAGTCTTCTTTGGGTACATTTGTACTCACGTTTGCCTATTTTATGTTTTTGCAGAGAGACTTGGTCTCGCTAGTAGTTCCACGTGGACTTGACGTTTAGCTTGTTACCTCAGCTACGATCTTGTGCCCTCGGCAGATCTGGTAGATAGTCGGGCTTCTAAGCCTTTTTCATTTGTAGATGTCGTACTCGGACATATTAGCTTCGCTTGTGCTTTGATTTGTATGCTCAATGTTGGGTCATGAGACCCTGTTTGTAATATCTCGCTCCTCGGAGCCTAATGAATAAATACTTGAGTCGTAGAGTCATGTTGTGATGCCATGTTGTATTTGCACATATCGAGCATATTGTGTGTATGTTATTGAAATGCTTGGTATGTGTGGGATCGACTATCTAGTTGTTTATCTTTAGTAGCCTCTCTTCGGAAATGTCTCCTAGTGTTTCCACCGAGCCATGGTAGCTTACTACTGCTCCGGAACACTTAGGCTGGCCGCATGTGTCCTTCTTCGTTCTTGTGTACATCCCCTCGGGAAATGTCACGCGTTGAGTAACGGAGTCCTGTTAGCCCGCTTCTGCCCGGTTTACGAGTCTGCTAGCCCAGTGCTACAGCCAGAACTTATTCGCTGATGACCGACACGTTCGATCTTTCGGGTCATGGATGCTGTCCTGTAAGTCTGTGCCACTTTGGGTTTACGACTAGCCATGTCAGCCGGGCTCCTTTTCATATGGATGCTAGCGACACTATCATATCGTGTGCCAAAAGGCGCAAACGGTCCCGGCAAAGGTAAGGCGACACACGTGGGAATACCGTGCGTGAGGCCGCAAAGTGATATGAGGTGTTACATGCTAGATCGATGTGGCATTGAGTCAGGGTCCTGACAGCTTTGGTATCAGAGCTTGACTACCTGTAGGATTACCAAGCCAAACTGGTCGAAGTTGTGTCTAGAAATGCTTTAGTTATATGTAGGGGAATTGATTGTGGGTTGGAACGTAAGGCTCTTTTTACTCCTTATACCTCATGGCCTTCTGATCTGAGTCACCCTCTTCTCTTCTACGGGGATTAAGAACTAGGCCTTCTCATCTATCTATCAGGATGACGTGTTACTAATCCATAGACTTATAGAATTGATAGTTTCAAATCTCAGTTCAATTTTTACTACTTTCGTATGTTCATAACTATCTCGAAACCTTGATATTGTGCTTCGGAGTGGCTATGCCACCATTTTTGTAGCATGCCTCCAATCTTTTGAGCATTCTGATCGTTATCTTTGTCCGAGTCATCTGTGTTTCTAAATAGTCGATGCATTTGCAAATCCTTTCTTCCCGTTCCTGATGTCCATTATGGTCAGAATAAGCACACTAACCGGTGCGTTGAGGTAATTATTGCCTTGACATATATGTTGGAATTATTATTATGACCCTAGGTGTCTTAGGGGATCATCTAGTAATCTAGCCATGATTTGTGTTCCTGGTGTGATGATTCTGGCCACCATACTTGAAAGCGTCCCGTGATGCAATTTAGTTAGTAGGTATTCTACTCGTGGGTTTTGAACCCGAGATTCACCCTACTTACCTCGTGTTGATAGTGTTTGCTAGTTCCTTTAGGATATTAGTAACCTTTGCGATAGTCCTCGAGGTCCGTGGTATATCGTTCTTCCAAATGCCATGAACCATTCTTGGCAGGAGTTCTTTTGAATCAAAAGATCACAACAGGAGTGCTATTGATGAGTTCTCCATTTTATATTGTGACTCTGCCAGTTCTACCTTCCCCGCATGGGTTATCCGGAAGAAAAATGTTGAACTTGGTTCGACATACTAATCCATGCATCCACAACTCAGAAAATCATATGTTCCTTGAGTGGTCCCCCTTTAGTTGTATACTGACCTTCGTCTATCGATTGATAGTCAGGAGTAGTCGTGCGTTCGTGTTCATCGATGCCTTTTACTTCTGTGGTCTGTCAAGCCATTCTATTCCAGAATGACTAGGAGAAACGAACTCCAGTACCTTGTCCATTTCTAGGATTGGGTCAAAGCAGTTGTATTCCACAGATCAAAATGCCAATCCAGCTTTTGTTCTGTTCTACCTTGGAGTGTTACCATCTTTATGTCCGGACTGTCATGAGAATTGCACTACCTCTTATGAATTCTTGATGCAGTAATACTTCTTGCCATCATTGTTCATTCCTCGGTTCCTGTGTTATTGTAACCGGAATGCCGACAAGTGAATCATGGTGTGTGAAATCAATACTGCTGGCAACTCCGTTGCTTGGTAGTTAAAGGGACGATAACCTCATTCTTAGCGTGTTGATTATTGGATCGTCACCCTAAGGTTGATTGTGCTACCTAGTCCTTATTTCTGGTGCACTCCTCGATCAATGAGTTAGGATTTTGTCAAACCCTTGCTCTATTGATCATATCGTCTTGCCCTAAAAAGCAAGATTGTTCTCGAGCTTAGTAACATATCGGTGGTTTGTGATTTTCCGAATGTCTTCTCGGAAGTATTACCAGGTTGTCACCTGACCGCTGTGCTGAGTTCGTGATCAAGTTGGTTTCATATAAACCACCCCTTCTCCAAGAATCTGTGTTGCATACCCCTGAGCTAGTTGGTTAAGCTAAACAACAACTTGGAGAGTTGGAAGATAAAAGCTTGTCCGACTTAGCTCATGTTAAGGGATATCTTTTTGTGTGCGTGTGATGAAGAAAGATGATATCTTCATCAATTGATCCTCGAAACCAGTTGTTGGAGCTATCGTCTTGCGAAAACTTTGATTTGAGTGTGGGCTATTCTCAAATCAAATCAGAACCAACGATGTTCGTAATGTTGTCTTACTCGTGGATTTTCCTCGAGCATACACCATTATATCTTTTAGGTCTGACCAATGCTATCACTTGTTCACATAATTATGGAATTCCATCTTCATGGGAATCTTGATGAGTTGTTGTTGAGCCCATCAGCAACATTTTTATCTCCTCCATGATTCGTGTTGAACATTCAGCTAGTATTGGAAACTTATATAAGCATTATCTTCGTGTTTCATTCATGAAGAATATGCTTTGATGAAAGAAGTGACTTTCTCTGATTCACGTGCATTTAGTGCAAGTTATCGCCGTGAGTTCGAGAAAGATTGTTTTGTTTTCTTTGGAATCATCCCCAAATCGGTCATGCATACGTGCGAAGTATTTTGTGGTTCGGAGACTTGCAACCTCCATTCTATATGTGTCCCTAGCACACCAAGCCACTGATTGATTTGTTCAAGGTTAATAAGTTCTAAGTGCTCGTCCCGAAGGTATCAGACGGATTTGTACAAGATTTCGTTATCCTCGATGATGGTTTCCCACCAGAACTCGGTAGTGTTTTATTATAAGACTACCACGTGGTCATGCTTGTCTGAGACAGCGTGTTCACATGTGTGTAGCAGAACCAGCTCATGTTTTGGAGCTTGCTATCGTAGTTCATTTCCTGAGAATCACGCAACGTCTTCTCATCGGTTTGTGTTGCAAACTTTCATTTATTTTCTAGACTCGATGAGTCTAGATTATTCTGACACCAACCAGATCTGAATCTCAGGCAGATATGATGGTTGGAACGTTTCCCAAGAATTATATTATTGGTCTCTCTGTAACCCGGTAAAATGGATGTCATGGCCAACACACCCAGCCGGAAGACCTGTTATTGTAATATCTTGATTGAAGAAGTTGGCCACCTCCCCATAAGGACCTCGCATGCTTTACTCCCTAGTTGTTCCTTATGGATTTTTGAGCTCCCGAAGTCCGACCTTTTACTTGATGGTCTAGTTACCAAACCATTTCAATGAATGGGGTACGCCAGCACATCAAGGAGAACATTAGAAGTGTAGTGCTAAATGTCTCTCGGTCGATCATCCAGATTTTGTCCCCTTGGCCCCGCCAAGGTGAAATCTGAGAAGGTTATCTTCCTTTGCATCTGCATTGTCCATCGTTGTTCATCATGGTAGTACGTTGTGTTGCCAGGATCCTTGACACGGATATTGGTAAAACCTTGATGAATATGGAAATGCTCAAGTTCTTGAGAGCACGCACAAGCACTAGGCTTATCACCGGCTCTAACTGGGATGCTCTCAGCTTCCTCGGCAATGCTATGACCTTTCAAACAGTGAATTCACTCTCTATTGTTGGGTTTTTCCCCAGTTACCAGAATTATTCCCAGCATTTGCATTTTGTTCCCAGCTTGCACTCCGCCAAACGATCGTTATGAATTGCCTTAGGCTGGTATGAAGAGTTTCAATGGTCTCTGAATCAAAGGTAATTCTTTTTGCCACTTAAGGGGATATTTCCACGAGTCACCTTCCCTAAGGTGCATCGTTATGGTATCATGGCAATTCAACTCCTCGCTACATTGACAACCGATCACCACATTCTTAAGTCTGGAATTGTTGTCTACCTAGTGAACCTTTGTCATCTGCTTCACTCCATTCCTATGGATGTGTGCTTCGTCTCTCAGCTCGAGAGATGTTGCTATGTCTCATTCCGTGGATTAATCCTGAGTTGTTCGACCTTCGGGAAGAACAATTCTTTTAGGGTCTTTCCTTTCCTCTCGTTCTCATGATAGCTGGAGTTCTCAAGGCAAGACTTCGAGACAATGATGGTGATCGAATCAATGTTTTATGAAGGGCAACCTGGATCGTGAAGATTGTGCTAGTTTGCGTTCCCCCTTCACCTTACCCTACGCTTGAATCTCGGACGAGATTTTTGTTTAGTGGGGTGAGTTGTCACATCCACGGTTACATTATGCACTAGGTTAGACCCTCATGTGTGCATCATGTTTTAATTCAAATGAAATTTGGATTGAGGGATTTTCAAAGCCTCAGAAACCTTCTAAAAATGATCAACATTAAAAAGCTTCTCAAAGAAGTCCAAGAAAATGTTCCTCTTAGTCCCTGAAAATATTGCAAAGAGGTAAAACTCAAAACAATATTTTTGGTATCTCAGAGTTAATTATTTTGGGCCTTTGAAATAAATTCAATAACTATTTGCATTGGATATATATTTGATATATAAATGATATATGTCCAATAAATCTGGAACATTTTATGTGGTTTGGTATATATTTAGTTCTAGCCACATAATTATTTTCAGGATTTTTAAAGATTCCTATGTATTTTTAATAAAGCCCTAAATTTACAGAATAATAGAAAACAGAACAGAAAATAAAACAGAGCAGAAAACCTACCTGTCGCTTACCTGTCCAGCCTGGCCGCCCAGCTGGCAGCCCACCTGGCGGCCCAGCCCGCCACCGGTTCTCTCCCTGTCGTCTTCCTCCCTCGCCAGAAGGACGGAGGTGCGTGGCCACCCCGCGCCGGCCACCTCCTCCCTCCCTGCCTGCCTGGCTCTTCCCCGGCCCCTTCTAGCGACGCCACGCGGCCCCCTCGACCCTCTCTCACTCTCCCGTGTCTCTCCCTCCGTCCCTATCCCCCTCTGTTCTCTCTCCCTCCCGCGACCGAACGGAGCCCGTCGCCGCCGACAAGCGCTCGCGCGGCCACCGTCCATCCCGTGCCTCTCCGATGAGTCCAGAGGAACCGCCATCGCCTTCTGCGTCTTCTACACCAACCCATTCGACCGCGGGAGCCCTGTAGCGTCTTCCCGGAGCTCGTCCCCGACCTCCGGCCGCCGGCGAATTTTCGGGGATTCGCGAGCTCCAGCCCCTCCCCGGCCTCGCCGTTGCCTCTACAGGATCCGCTTTGAGCTCCTCTTCCTGTCCCCCTTCTCCCCTGGTCGCTCCCGCCCTCTAGGCCATAGCTCCGTCGCGACCGAACTCCGGCCGCCGCTGACCTTGTCGCCGCTACCGCTATGGACGCTGCAGTTTGCGCCCGAGCGCGTCACCGTCCTCACCTTGCTCCTAGGAGCCGAACGCACCTAGTAGCACGTCTGCCGCCGCGTAGCCCCAAGCCGCTCGAGGCGAACTCCGGTGACCGCCTAGGTCGTCGCCGGCGCCACCTCCGGCCACCCCGACCCCAACTGACTCCGCCAAGAGCTGCGGCTCGTCCCCAGCTCCACCTAGATGCCTTCCGCGACCCATTTGGTGGCCGGAATGGCCAAAACCACTTCCGCCGCCGCGTCGGGCTCGCCGGCGGCTAGACGCCGGCGGGTTTGACCCGCTGACCGTTGACTTGCGGGCCCAGGGTGACCCCCTGGGTCGCTGACGTGTGGGCCCAGGCCCCTGTTTAATTACTTTTATTTAGTTAGTGCTAATTAACTCAGCTAACCCACTGATTGGCTGACATGTGGGCCCAGCCCTGCTGACATTTTAGTTAGTGTTAGCTTAGGGCTAATTAACTCCGTTAATTAACTAAGACACTGACGTATGGGCCCCACTGGTCAGGTTTGACCTGGAGGCGCCCAGTTGACCTGCTGACGTCATGATGATGCCAGGCTGACGCAGTAACTTATTTTCTGGATTTATTTTTATATAAGAAATTCCAGAAAATAGCCAAAACTTCTAAAATTCATAGAAATTCAACCGTAACTCCAAATTAAATAAATTATATATGAAAAATTATCAGAAAAATTCAAGGAATCCATCTGTACCATTTTCATGCATGTTTGAGCAATGTTTGTCCTCTGTTTTGGACAAAACAAATAAAGGGCATTTAAATAATCATATATGGAGTTGGAATTTGAATCATGTATTCAAACCAACTTCATTTAAATCATAGCTAGGTGCATTAGCTCAAATCACAGCATATTGCCATGTCATGATCATGCATCATATTGTAGCATTGCATTGATTGTGTTCTTCCTCAGTTGCCGGTGTTTGTCCCCTCTCGGTAGACGTGGTTCCGACGACGAGTTCGATGACACCGATGAAAAACTATAATATCTTCAGAAGTGCCAGGCAAGCAAAACCTCCTTGTTCATTCCGATACAATCCCACTCTCTCGATCCTGCTCTCTTTTACTGCATTAGGACAACAACGATTCAACTGTTACTTGCTGCGGTAGCTGAACCCCTTTATCCTTTGCATGACCTGTCATTCCACAGTAAATAGATGAAACCCACTAGCATGAGTAGGAGTTGTTTGAGCCCTGTTGTGCCTACTCATTCATGTTTGTTCGTCATGCCTGCTATTGCTTAGAGTTGAGTCAGTTCTGATTCATCGAGGATGAATCAGAGGTGTGTGAACATGTCCTACTGTGTGTGTGAGCAAAGTGGGTGAACACGATTTGGTAAAGGTATCGGTGAGAGGCCATGTAGGAGTACATGGTGGGTTGTCTCATTGAAGCCGTCCTTAGGAACTGAGTTCTGTGTTTGTGATCCATGATTCAGCTACTACCATACATTGGGCCTGAAATATGACCCCGCCGACTTCTTATTCACCCTAGTCCTCTGTCCGGGGTTGCAAGTAGTTTCGTGTTTGTAGTCTCTTGGAGGCCGTGGACAATCTTGACCGTAGGGGTGGGCTGTGATGCGGTAGGTACGTGGCACGGTGTACCGGATGCCCGTTTGGTATCTCGGGAACCCTGTTCACATCGTTTGGGGCTGTGAGCGAAACTTCGGCCGGAACTCCTCATAGATGGAACCCAAATAGGCGATAAACCTGGACTAGGGACTTGAGTGTTTAGGTAGGTCGTGGTCTACACCCACGTCGGCTTTCGCTTGAAGTCTGCCGAGCACATGTCGTGTGCAGACACTAAGTGGTGGAAACATGTATGAAGAAGTACACCCCTGCAGGGTCAATATGATCTATTCGAATAGCCGTGTCCGTGGTAAAGGACTTCTGGGTTACCTATAACAGTTCATAGACAATGAAAGTGGATACTTTAAAATACGCAAGATAAGTGTGAGTGCTATGGATGGCGTTCTCGTAGGGAGACGGGAGCGGATCCATAGTGGTGTATTGATATGGTGAATATGTGGACTCGTGTGCGCCACCTCAAAAGAGTTACTTGCAGTCGTAGTTTAGGATAGCCATCGAGTCAAAGCTGGCTTGCTGCTATTAAACTCCACCATCCCCTTTATTGATAATGATGCATATGTAGTTAGTTCTGATGTAAGTCTTGCTGGGTACATTTATACTCATGTTTGCCTATTTTATGTTTTTGCAGAGAGATTTCAGTCTCGCTAGTAGTTCCACGTGGACTTCGACGTTTAGCTTGTTACCTCAGCCACGATCTTGTGCCCTCGGCAGATCTGGTAGATGGTCGCTTCTAAGCCTTTTTCATTTGTAGATGTCGTACTCGGACATATTAGCTTCGCTTGTGCTTTGATTTGTATGCTCAATGTTGGGTCATGAGACCCTGTTTGTAATATCTCGCTCCTCGGAGCCTAATGAATAAATACTTGAGTCGAGAGTCATGTTGTGATGCCATGTTGTATTTGCACATATCGCATATTGTGTGTATGTTATTGAAATGCTTGGTATGTGTGGGATCTGACTATCTAGTTGTTTATCTTTAGTAGCCTCTCTTACCGGGAAATGTCTCCTAGTGTTTCCACCGAGCCATGGTAGCTTACTACTGCTCCGGAACACTTAGGCTGGCCGGCATGTGTCCTTCTTCGCTCTCGTGTTCATCCCCTCGGGAAATGTCACGCGTTGAGTAACGGAGTCTGTTAGCCCGCCACTGCCCGGTTTATCGAGTCTGCTAGCCAGTGCTACAGCCCGAACTTATTCGTGATGACCGACACGCTCGATCTTCGGGTCATGGATGCTGTCCTCGTAAGTCTGTGCCACTTTGGGTTTACGACTAGCCATGTCAGCCCGGGCTCCTTTTCATATGGATGCTAGCGACACTATCATATACGTGTGCCAAAAGGCGCAAACGGTCCCGGCAAAGGTAAGGCGACACCCGTGGGAATACCGTGCGTGAGGCCGCAAAGTGATATGAGGTGTTACATGCTAGATCGATGTGGCATTGAGTCGGGGTCCTGACATTGGATCTGGATTTTTGCCTCTTTTGTAGGCGGATGACTCGCACGACTAGGGGGTGAAACATAAAAGACACCCTGGCTTTTCGCATTCGTACGACGCGTGGAAGAAGGCCATTATTGGGCGTAGAAGACAAGAAGCACAATATTTATGATGAAGCCGGACACTGATTGGCAGGTACATGGAACTTGAAGGGATAACCCGCCTTGCAACGCCGAAGACTATATACGCGCTAGACTTATCGTCATTGAAGCCTGGTTCGAGGGCTACTGAGGGAGTCCTGGACTAGGGGGTGTCCCGACAGCCGGACTATCATCGTCCGCCGGACTCCAAGATTACGAAGATACAAGATTGAAGACTCCGTCCCGTGTCCGGATGGGACTTTCCTTGGCGTGGAGGGCAAGCTTGGCGATACGGATATGTATATCTCCTACCATTGTAACTGACTCTGTGTAACCCTAGCCTTCTCCAGTGTCTATATAAACTGGAGGGCTTTAGTCCATAGGACACAACATACATTACAACAATCATACCATAGGCTAGCTTTAGGGTTTAGCCTCCTTGATCTCGTGGTAGATACACTCTTGTACTACCCATATCATCAATATTAATCAAGCAGGACGTAGGGTTTTACCTCCATCGAGAGGGCCCGAACCTGGGTAAAACATCGTGTCCCTTGTCTCCTGTTACCATCCGCCTAGACGCACAGTTCGGGACCCCCTACCCGAGATCCGCCGGTTTTGACACCGACAGTAATGATCTTTTCTAGTAGCTTTATTCAATTTTCTGAAATCAATCACCATTCTATAGCCTGTAACAATTCTTTGTGGAATAAGCTCATTCTTATCATTAGGAACAACAGTTATACCTCCCTTCTTAGGGACACAATGAACAGGACTTACCCATCTACTATCAGCTATAGGATAGATTATACCTACTTCCAGAAGTTTTAATATTCATTCTTACCACCTCTTTCATCTTCGGATTTAACCAACGGTGGTGATCAACAACTGGTTTAGCATCAGGTTCCGTATTAATTTTGTGCTGACATAGAGTGGGACTAATGCCCTTTAAATCATCAAGAGTATATCCAATAGCATCTCGGTGCTTCCTTAGAACTTTCAATAATCTTTCTTCTTCATGCTCTGAAAGGTTAGCACTGATAATAACAGGATATATTTTCTTTCCATCAATATAAGCATATTTCAAAGTGTCTGGCAATTGTTTTAATTCAAACACAGGATCACCTTTAGGTGGAGGAGGGCCTCCTAGAGTTTCAATAGGCAAATTGTGTTTAAGTAGAGGACGTTGTTCAAAGAAAATATTATCTATTTCATTTCTTTCATGCATATGTAAATCATTTTCATGGTCTAGGAAGTATTGTTCTAAAGGATAAGTAGGTGGCACAACAATAGAAGCAAGACCAATCAATTCATCCTTACTAGGCAACTCTTTTTCATGATGGTTTCTACGAAACTTGGAAAAAATAAACTCATGAGACTCATCACCAAAGCTAACACCCACAGTTTGTTGCTGGCAATCTATCCTAGCATTAACTGTGTTCGAGAAAGGTTACCGAAGATAATGGGACAGAAGTCATCTTGTGGGGAACCAAGGACAAGAAAATCAGTACAGTATTTTGCCTTCCCACACAAGACTTCAACATCTCTAACAATCCCAATTGGTGATATAGTGTCTATATTTGCAAGTTTAATAGTAACATCTATGTCTTCTATCTTAACAGGTGCTATGTCTTCCCTAATTTCTTGATATAAGGAGTGAGGAATAGCAGTCACACTAGCACCCATGTCACATAAACCATGATAACAGTGATCTCCTATTTTGACTGAGATGACAGGCAGGCCAACTACTGGTCTATTTTTACCCCTTTTTTCAGGTTTGGCAATTCTAGCAGCATCTTCATAGAAGTAGATAACATGCCCATCCACATCTTGTTCTAAGAGATCTTTAACCATAGCAATATTAGGTTCAAATCTAATTTGTTCATCTGGTTCAGGTGTTCTAATATAGCTTTTGTTAACCACAATTGAAACTTTAGCATGTTCCTTTATCATAACAGGAAAAGGGGGTTTCTCAATATAAGCAGTAAGAACAACTGGATCAACATTATAAAGTATTGTTTCTACTTTAATGGGCATTGGTTCTTTAATTTCATTTTTAATAGGTGGGTGATATTTAAGCCACTTCTCTTTAGGGAGTTCAACATGATTAGCAAATGATTCATAGAAGGAGGCTACTATCTCAGAGTCAAGTCCATATTTAGTGCTAAACTTTTGAAAAGCATCGGTATCCATAAAAGATTTAACACAATCATACTTAAGCTTTATACCTGACTCTTTACCTTCGTTGAGTTCCCAATCTTCAGAGTTGCATTTAATTCTTTCTAAGAGCTCCCACCGGAATTCAATAGTTTTCTTCATAAAAGAACCAGCACAAGAAGTATCCAACATGGTTTGATCATTACGAGAAAGCCGGGCATAAAAATTCTGAATAATAATTTCTCTTGAGAGCTCATGATTGAGACATGAATATAACATTGACTTAAGCCTCCCCTAAGCTAGAGCGATACATTCTCCCTCATGAGGCCAAAAATTATATATATAATTCCGATCACGATGAACTAGATGCATAGGATAATTTTTTTGTGAAACTCCAATTTTAAACGATTCCATTTCCATGATCCAATATCATCACATAGCCTATACCATGCCAATGCTTTTCCCTTCAAAGATAAAGGGAATTTTTTTTCATCACCTCATCTCCGGGTAAACCTGCAAGCTTGAACAATCCACACATTTGTTCTACATGTATCAAGTGCATATCAGGATGTTCAGTTCTATCTCCTCCATAAGGATTAGCTAGCAGTTGTTCTATCATACCCGAAGGAATTTCATACTCAATATTTTCAGTAGGTGCAGTTGGTTGAGGGGCAATTGATTGTGGTTCCCGACGAGGTGAAGATACCCCGAACAAACCCCTCAAAGGATTGTTTTCCATAGTAACAAGTGACAGTAAATTTCAGCACACTATATAAATGTTTCCTTACCAAATTCCACTTACCAAAGGCGCTTCACTCCCCGGCAACGGCGCCAGAAAATAGCCTTGATGACCCACAAGTATAGGGGATCAATTATAGCTCTTTTCGATAAGTAAGAGTGTCGAAACCCAATGAGGAGCAACAGGAAATGAAAAGTAGTTTTCAGTAAGGTAATGTCTGCAAGTAGCAAGTAGTTTGATAGCAAGATAATTTGTAACGAGCAAGTAACGATAGTAACAATAAGTATGCAGCAAGATAGCCCAATCCTTTTGAGGCAAAGGACAGGCCAAAACGGTCTCTTATGATAAGCAAAGAGTTCTTGAGGGTACACGTGAATTTCATCTAGTCACTTTCATCATGTTGGTTTGATTTGTGTTTGCTACTTTGATAATTTGATATGTGGGTGGACCGGTGCTTAGGTGTTGTTCTTACTTGAAAAAACCATCTACTTATGATTAACCCTCCTGCAAGCATCCGCAACTACGAGAAAAGTATTAAGGATAAATCCTAACCTATCATTAAACTCTAGGATCCAATCGGTCCCTTACGAATAGTGCATAAACGGGGGTTTAAGTTTCTGTCTCTCTCGCAACCCACCATCTATTTACTACTCCACAATGCATTCCCGTAGTCCCAAAGATGGTGAAGTATCATGTAGTCGACGTTCACATGACACCACTAAGGGAATCACAACATACATACTATCAAAATATCGAACACATATCAAGTTCACATGATTACTTGCAACATGATTTATCCCGTGACCTCAAGAACAAAAGTAACTACTCAAAACTCATCAACATGCTCATGATCAGAGGGGTATTAATATGCATAATGGATCTGAACATATAATCTTCCACCAAATAAACCATATAGTAATCAACTACAAGATGTAATCAGCACTACTAGTCACCCCCTAGCAACAATCTATAGTTCCGGTAACAAGATTGAATACAAGAGATGAACTAGGGTTTGAGATGAGATGGTGCTGGTGAAGATGTTGATGGAGATTTCCCTCCCCAAGATGGGAGAGTTGTTGGTGATGATGATGACGATTATTTCCCCCTCCGGGAGAGAAGTTCCCCCGATAGAATTGCTCTGCTGGACGGCAAAAGTGCTCCTGCCCAAGTTTCGCCTCGAGACGGCGGTGCTCCGCCCTGAAAGTATTATTCTAATTTTTTGTAGGTCAAAAGCACTTATATACCAGAAGATGGGCACCGGAGGTGGGTCGAGGAGGGCACAATACACCAGGGCGCGCCAGGGGGCCTGGCGCACCCAGGTGGGTTGTGCCCACATGGTGGCCCCCCTCTGGTAGTTATTGGCTCCAATATTCCTTAAATATTCCATAAAAATCTCCGTGAAGTTTTAGCTCATTTGGAGTTGTGCAGAATAGGTAGCCTGACGTAGCTTTTTCAGGTCCAGATTTCCAGCTGCCAGAATTCTCCCTCTTGGTGTGTACCTTGCAAATTATGAGAGAAAAGGCATTAGAATTACTCCAAAAGGCATTATTATAGATGAAAACATTGTAAATAATAGTAGGAAAACATGATGCAAAATGGACGTATCAAAAATGCAGATGCAAAGGAAGACAACACTTTCCCAAATTTCACCTTAGCGATACCAAGGTAACGAAATCTGGATGATCGACCGACATTTAGCACTCCACTTCTAATGTTCTCCTTGATGTAACAACTTAACCCAATACCATTCGGTATCTGGAACATCAAGTAAAGGTCTGACTTTGGGAGAACAAAGGATCCATAAGGAACAACTTCTAAAATAAGTCACACAACATCCTCATGGATAAGATGGTCAAATTGCTCAGTCAAGATGCTACAATAATAGATCTTCCAGCTAGGTGTGTCGGCCAAAACATCAACCTTGTCGGGACCTACATCATAGATCTTGGAAAAAAAGTTCCAACCATCATATCTACCTGAGATTCAGATCTAGTTGGTAACAAGATTTTTCAGACAGCATGCCTGGAAAAGAAAGTTTGCAACACAACCCGACGAGATGATGTTGCGAGATTCTTGGGAAATAAACTACGGTAGTAAGCTCCAAAACATGAGCTGGTTCTGCAACACACATGTGAACACCTGTCCAAGACAAGCATGACCACGTAGAAGTCTTACGATAAAATACTACAGGGTTCAGGTGGGGAACCATCATCGAGGATAACAAAGTCCTAACATAAGTCATGATTCTTAAGAAGGAACTTCTTCTCCTTGAACAAATCAATCAGTGGCTTGGTGTGCTAGGGATACATATAGAATGAAGGTTGCAAGTCTCCAAACCACAAAATACTTCGCACATAAGCATGACTGACTTGGGATGATCCCAGAGGAAGCAAAAACAAGCTTTCTCAAATTCACGGCGACAACTTGCAGCAAATGCACGTGAACTTAGAGGAAATCACTTCTTTCACCAAAAGATATAATGGTGCATGCTCGAGGGGTCAACCATGAGTAAAGCAACATTATGAATATCGTTGGTTCTGAGTTGATTCAACAATGACCCACACTCAAATCAAAGTTTGGACAAGACAATAGATCCAGCATTTGGTCACGAAGATCAATCGCTGAAGATACCATCTTTCTTCAACACACGTATACAAAGAGATATCCCTTTGAAATGAACTAAGTTGGATAAAGCATTTATCTTCCAACTCTCCAAGTTGTTGTTTAGCTTAACCAACTAGCTTAGGGATATCCAACACAGATTCTTTGAGAAGGGGTGGTTTACAAGAAACCAACTTGATCACGAGCTCAACATAGCGGTCAGGGGACAACCCGATAATACTTCCGAGAAGATATTCGGAAAATCACGAACCACCGATATTTTATTAAGCTCGGGAGCAATCTTGCTTTCGAGGCAAGAAGATGTGATCAAAATAAGAAAGGGATTGACACAATCCTAACTCTTTGATCAGAGAGTGCACCAGGAAATATGGACTAGGTAGCACGATCAATCTTAGGATGATGATTCAATAACCAACACGCTAAGAATGAGAATATTGTCCATTAACTACAAAGCAACGGAGTTGCTAGGAGTATTGATTTCACACATCACGATTCACTTGTCGGCATTCCGGTTACAATAACACGGGAGCCGAGGAATGAACAATGATGGCAAGAAGTATCACTGCGTCAAAAATTCATAAGTGGTGGTGCAATTATCATGAAAATCCTGACATAAAGGGGTAATACTCCAAGGTAGAATAGAACAAAAGCTGGTTTAGCATTTTTATCTGCGGAATACAAATGCTCTGACCCATTCCAAGAAATGGATGAGGTACTGGAGTTTGTTTCTCCTAGTCATTCTAAACTAGAACGGCTTGACGGACCACAAGACTAAAAGGCATTGATAAACATGAATGCACACATGCTCTTGACTATCAACTGATAGTTGAAGGCCGGAATACAACTAAAGAGGGGCAACTCAACGGAACATATGATTTTCTGAGTTGTGGATGCATAGATTAGCATGTCGAACGAGTTCAACATATTTCTTCCGGATAACCCATGCAAAAAGGTAGAACTGGCAGAGTCACAACATAGAATCGAGAACTCATCAAGAGCACTCTGATTGTGATCTTCCGGTTCAACGAGGAACTTCTGCCATAAGTAGTTCATGGTATTTGGAAGAAGGAAATACCATGGACCTCGAGGACTATCGCAAAGGTTACTAATATCCTAAAGGAACTAGCAAACACTATCAACATGAGTGAGTAGAGTGATTCTCGGGTTCAAAAACCCCAGGAATAGAATGCCTACTAACTAAATGGCATCACGGGATGCTTTCAAGAATGGTGGCCAGAATCATCACACTGGGAACTCAAAACATGGCTAGAATACTAGGTGATCCTCTAAGACACCTAGGGTCATAATAATAGTTCGAACATATATGTCGAGGCAAAGAGTACCTCAACTCACCGATTAGTGTGGTTAAACTGGCCCAAAGAAACATCAGGAATGGAAAGAAGGGAGTTGCAAATGCATCAGACTATTCCAAAACCTGGGAGGACTCGGACAGCATAACGGCTGTAAATGCTCAAAAAGATTTGAGACATCCTACAAAATAGTGGCATGACCACTCAACATCACAATATCAAGGTTCTGAGGCCAGCTATGAACATACGGAAGTAGTAGAAACTGAACTGAGACTTGAATCCATCAATCCTATAAGTCTATGGATTGGTAACACGTGATCCTGATAGAAAGAAGAGAAAGCCTAGTTCCTTAACCCCATAGGAAAGATAGGATGACTCGAATCAGAAGGGCATAAGGTATAAGGAGTAAAAAGAGCCTTATGTTCCCTTCCACAATCAATTCCCTTACATAACTAAAGCATTTCTAGACACGACTTCAACCACTTTGGCTTGGTAATCCTACAGGCAGTCAGGCTCTGATACCAACGCTGTCAGGACCCCGATCCTAAGTCACACCGATCAAGCATGTAACACATCATATCACTTTGTGGCCTCACGCACGGTGTTCCCACGGGTGCCACCTTACCTGGCCCAGGACCGTTTGCGCCTTTTGCTCACGTATATGATAGTATCGCTAGCATCCATATGACAGAGAACCCAGGCCGACATGACTAGTCGTAAACCCAAGGTGGCACTAACTTACAGGGACATGCATATATGACCCTGCAACGAACGTGTCGGTCATCAACATATGAACCCAAGTCGTAGCAAGCTACAAGGACTTAAAGAAACAATGCGTGACATTTCCCCGAAGGGACAGACACAGGAACGAAGAAGAACACATTCCGGCCAACCTAAGTGTTCCGGAGCAGCAGCAAGCTACCATGGCTCAGTGGAAGCACTAGGAGACATTTCCCCATAATATAGGCAACCAAGAATAAACAACTAGGTTGTTGGATCCCACACATACCAAGCATTTAAATAACATACACACAATATGCTCGATATGTGCAAATACAACATGGCATCACAACAAAACTCTATGACTCAAAGTATTTATTCAATAGGCTCCGAAGAGCCAGATATTACAAACATGGGTCTGATGACCCATCATTCAAGTCATACAAGCAACAAGCACAGGTGGAAGCATAAACATGTCTGAGTACAGACATCTTAAAAGAGAGAAGGCTAGTAAGCCTATCTATCTACAAGACCCTACAAAGGGTACAAGATCGTAGCTGAGGTAACAAGCTAAACTTTGAAGTCCACGCGGAACTACTATTGAGACTGAAGTCTCTCTGTAAAAACATAAATCAAGCAAACGTGAGTACAAATGTACCCAGCAAGACATACATCAGAACTAGCTACATATGCATCAGTATCAACAAAGGGGGTGGTGGAGTTTAACTGCAGCAAGCCAGCTTTGACTCAGTGGCTATCCTGAACTACGTCTGCAAGTAACTCTTTTGGGGTGGCGCACACGAGTCCACATATTCACAAAATCAATACACCACTATGGATTTGCTCCCGTCTCCCTACGAGAACGCCATCCATAGCACTCACGCTTATCTTGCGCATTTTAGAGTATCCACTTTCACTTTTCTATGAACTGCATAAGCAACCAAGTAGTCCATTACCGCGGACGCGACTATTCGAATAGTTTGATAACCCTGCAGGGGTGTACTTCTTCACACACGCTCTCGCCACTTACCGCCATGTACACATGATGACCGACAAGTATAGGGGATCTATCTAGTCCTTTCGATAAGTAAGAGTGTTGAACCCAACGAGGAGCAGAAGGAAATGACAAGCAATTTTCAGTAAGGTTTTCTCTGCAAGCACTGAAATTGTAGGTAACAGATAGTTTTATGATAAGATAAATTGTAACGGGTAACAAGCAATGAAAGTAAATAAAGTGCAGCAAGGTGGCCCAATCCTTTTTGTAGCAAAGGACAAGCCTGGACAATTTCTTATAATGAGAAAAGAGCTCCCGAGGACACATGGGAGTTATCGTCAAGCTAGTTTTCATCACGCTCATATGATTCGCGTTCGGTACTTTGATAATTGATATGTGGGTGGACCAGTGCTTGGGTACTGCCCTTACTTGGACAAGCATCCCACTTATGATTAACCCCTATTGCAAGCATCCGCAACTACAAAAGAAGTATTAAGGTAAACCTAACCACAACATTAAACATGGATCCAAATCAGCCCATTACGAAGCAACGCATAAACTAGGGTCTAAGCTTTTGTCACTCTAGCAATCCATCATCTACTTATTACTTCCCAATGCCTTCCTCTATGCCCAAATAATGGTGAAGTGTCATGTAGTCGACGTTCACATAACACCACTAGAGGAAAGACAACATACATCTCATCAAAATATCGAACAAATACCAAATTCACATGACTACTAATAGCAAGACTTCACCCATGTCCTCAGGAACAAATGTAACTACTCACAAAGCATATTCATGTTCATAATCATAGGAGTAATGATATGCATTAAGGATCTGAACATATGATCTTCCACCAAGTAAACCAATTAGCATCAACTACAAGGAGTAATCAACACTACTAGCAACCCACAGGTACCAATTTGTGGTTTTGATACAAGATTGGATACAAGAGATGAACTAGGGTTTTGAGAGGAGATGGTGCTGGTGAATATGTGGATGGAGATTGACCCCCTCCCGATGAGAGGATCGTTGGTGATGATGATAGTGATGATTTCGCCCTCCCGGAGAGAAGTTTCCCCGGCAGAACAGCTCTGCCGGAGCCCTAGATTGGTTCCGCCAAGGTTCCGCCTCGTGGCGGCGGAGTTTTGTCCCGTAAGCTTGCCTATGATATTTTCCAGGGTAAAGGCCTTCATATAGCAGAAAATGGGTACCAGAGGGCCACCAGGGGGCCAGGAGACAGGGGGCGCCCAGTAGGAGTGGGCGCGCCCCCACCCTCCTGGCCAGGGTGTGGGCCCCCTCTAGTGTTTTCTTCGCTCAATAATTCTTATTAATTCCAAAACTGACTTCCGTGGAGTTTCCGGATTTTTGGAGCTGTGCAGAATAGGTTTCCAATATTTGATCCTTTTCCAGCCAGAATTCCAGCTATCGGCATTCCCCCTCTTCATGGTAAACCATGTAAAATAAGAGAGAATAGCCATAAGTATTGAGATATAATGTGTAATAACAGCCCATAATGCAATAAATATTGATATAAAAGCATGATGCAAACTGGACGTATCAACTCCCCCAAGCTTAGACCTCGCTTGTCCTCAAGCGAAAGCCGAAATCGAAAAATATGTCCACATGTTTAGAGATAGAGGTGTCGATAAAAATCAAATACGGACATGAGGGCATCATGATCATTCTTATAACAGCAGCATATATAGATTTTGTCATATGATTTCTTATGATCAAGTAACAATCAATTCACAATGTCAAGTATGGTTCAGAAACTTCATTGGGAACTAACAAACTATAATCTCAGTCGTTGAAGCAATTGCAATTTATCATAACATCAGAAAGAGTCAAGAATAGAGCTTTTCAGCAAGTCCACATACTCAACTATGATATAGTATTCTACAATTGCTAACACTCACGCAGTACTTGTGGTTATTGAGTTTTAACCGGACACTGAGAAAGATAGGGGCTTATTGTGTTGCCTCCCAACGTATTCACCTTTGGGTGATGTCAATAATAATAATTCATGCTAACTTACATCCAATTGGATATATATATATATCAAGATCTTTCAAAAACGAGGAGCTTGACAAAGGATAAAATGAAAAAGGGAAAGGTGAAGATCACCTTGACTCAAGCGTAAAGTAAAAACATAATGTAAAAGATAGGCCCTTCGCAGAGGGAAGCAGAGGTTGTCATGTTCTTTTAGGGTTGGATGCACAAAATCTTAATGCAAAAGAACGTCACTTTATATTGCCACTTGTATATGGAACTTTATTATGCAGTCCATCGCTTTTATTGCTTCCATAACAAGATCGTATAAAGCTTATTTTCTCTGCACTAATAAGTCATACATATTTAGAGAGCGATTTTTATTGCTCGCAGCATGACAACTTACTTGAAGGATCTTACTCAATCCTAGGTAGGTATGGTGGACTCTCATGGCAAAACTGGGTTTAAAGATATTTGGAAGCACAAGTAGTATCCCTACTTGGTGCAAGGAATTTGGCTAGCATGAGGGGGAAAGGCAAGCTCAACATGTTGGGAAGATCAATGACAATATACTTTAACTGAGATGTGAGAAAACATAAACCATTACGTTGTCTTCCTTGTCCAACATCATCTCTTTTAGCATGTCATACTTAATAAGTGCTCACAATCATAAAAGATGTCCAAGATAGTATATTTGTATGTGAAAACCTCTCTTTCCTTATTACTTCCTATTAATTGCAACAATGACCAAAACTATGTTTGTCAACTCTCAACAACTTTTATGCCTCATACTTTTTATGTGTGAAGTCATTACTATCCATAAGATCAATATGAACTCTTTTATTCTTTCTACTTTCTCAAGATCATGGCAAGATAGCAAAGCCCTTGACTCAACACTAATCTTTATTATAGATAGCTCGTGGACTCGATTACATCAAGAGATCACAAAGCAAAACTCAAAACTACTTGATACTAAAACTTCAATCTACTAGATCAAGATATTACTAAAAGGATCGAACTAAGTAAAACGGTAAAGATAGGAGTGTGATGGTGATACGATACCGGGGCACCTCCCCCAAGCTTGGCAGTTGCCAAGGGGAGTGCCCATACCCATGTGATTATGTCTCTTTCTTCATAGTTGGTGTTGTGATCTTCTTGGCAATGATGCCCCTCAGGATACGATTCTCTTCCTCAAGCTTATTGACTTGTTGTTTGAGGTCCATAATTTCTTTGCGGAGCTTGCCCATAACGGCTAAAGCCCCCTTTACCCAAGGATGTTGCATAGCTATTGGGGAACAAGTGACGCTCTTTTTCATGTTTCCATAAGAAAGAAATTTAACGTTGGAAGGGATGACCGAATTTGGAATAGCCGAGCTATGTCGTTCCCCCATCATGAATCCTGCTTGGAGGCGAGAGGTAACTTCTTGATCTTCCTCCATGGCATCTATCCTTTTCAAGTCAGCCTCCATCTCATCTTTCGTTGATGGTCCAAAGTGATATACATCGCTATTTGCTCCTGGACCTGGTGTCGGGTGAGACACCCGACTCTCCCCGACTGACTCTTGAGAAGACATCTTGCTCTTAATCTGCAACAGGAACAACTCGAAACAAAAACAGAGGATATTTGCGTGATACGGTGGTCAAAACCTTCGGGAGATTATATAATGAATTTTTACCGACCAAGATACGTAATGTGCAAGAAGACTGAGTCCGGGAGGCACACGAGGTGGCCACGAGACAGGGGGGCACGCCCTACACCCTCATGGAGGCCTCGTGTCCTTCCCGGATTAATTCTTACTTTCCAAAATAATTAAATATTCGAAAATGGAGGAAAATTGCCATTAGAACTGTTTTGGAGTCGGTTTACTTACCGTACCACATACCTATTCCTTTTCGGAGTCTGAAACGTTCTGGAAAGTGTCCCTTATGTATTCCTCTGGGTTACAGTCTCAACTATATTAGTTTCAACATTGATAGGATTGCCTGAGATATAACGTTTAATTCTTTGACTGTTCACCACCCTCAGACTTGTGCCTTCGAAGTTGTTGATTTTTATGGCATTGGAACGATAGACCTCCTCGATAACGTAAGGACCTTCCCATTTAGAGAGAAGTTTCCCTGCAAAAAATCTTAAACGAGAGTTGAATAATAACACATAATCACCTACGTTAAACTCACGCTTTTGTATCCTTTTGTCATGCCAGCGTTTGACCTTTTCTTTGAATGGCTTGGCATTATCATAGGCTTGGGTTCTCCATTCATCAAGTGAGCTAATATCAAATAACCTCTTCTCACTGGCAAGTTTGAAGTCATAGTTGAGCTCTTTAATAGCCCAATATGCTTTATGTTCAAGTTCTAGAGGTAAGTGACATGCTTTTCCATAAACCATCTTATACGGAGACATACCCATAGGATTTTTGTATGCAGTTCTGTAGGCCCATAATGCATCTTCAAGTTTCTTGGACCAATTCTTTCTAGATCTATTCACAGTCTTTTGCAAAATTAATTTGAGCTCTCTATTGCTCAACTCTACTTGACCACTAGACTGCAGGTGATAAGGAGATGCAATTCTATGATTGACATCATACTTAGCAAGCATCTTACGGAAACCACCATGAATAAAATGTGAACCACCATCAGTCATAAGATATCTAGGGACTCCAAACCTCGGAAAAATAACTTCTTTAAGCATTTTAATAGAGGTGTTATGATCAGCACTACTAGTTGAAATAGCTTCTACCCACTTAGTAACGTAATCAACAACAACTAAAATATGTGTGTAACCATTAGAGGCAGGAAAACGTCCCATATAATCAAAACCCCAAACATCAAATGGTTCAATAACAATAGAATAATTCATAGGCATTTCTGACGTCTACTAATATTACCAATTCTTTGACATTCATCACAAGATAAGACAAACTTACGAGCATCTTTGAAGAGAGTAGGCCAATAAAAACCGGATTGCAATACCTTATGTGCAGTTCTATCTCTAGCGTGGTGTCCTCCATATGATTTAGAGTGACACTTGCATAGGATCTGTTATTGTTCATGCTCAGGTACACAACGTCTAATAACACCATCTACTCCTTCTTTATAAAGGTGTGGGTCATCCCAGAAGTAATGTCTTAAATCATAAAAGAACTTTTTCTTTTGCTGGTATGAGAAACTAGGTGGTATAAATTTAGCAACAATGTAATTAGCATAATCAGCATACCAAGGAGCAGTACGAGAAGCATTAACGACCGCTAATTGTTCATCAGGAAAGCTATCATCAATAGGTAGTGGGTCATCAAGAACATTCTCTAACCTAGACAAGTTGACTACAACGGGGTTCTCAGCTCCCTTTCTATCAATAATATGCAAATCAAACTCTTGAAGCAAGAGAACCCATCTAATCAATCTAGGTTTAGCATCTTTCTTTTCCATAAGATATTTATTAGCAGCATGATCAGTGTGAATAATAACTTTGGAATCAACAATATAAGGTCTGAACTTATCACAAGCAAACACAACTGCTAAGAATTCTTTCTCAGTGGTAGCATAATTTCTCTGGGCAATATCAAGGGTTTTACTAGCATACTGGATAACATTCAATTTCTTATCAACTCTTTGCCCTAGAACAGCACCTACAACATAATCACTAGCATCACACATAATTTCAAAGGGTAAATTCCAATCAGGTGGCTGAACAATAGGTGCAGTGATCAAAGCTTTCTTAAGTATTTCAAATGCTTCTACACAATCATCATCAAAGACAAAAGGAATATCTTTTTGCAATAAATTAGTCAGAGGCCTAGAGATTTTAGAAAAGTCCTTAATGAACCTCCTATAAAAACCGGCATGACCAAGGAAACTTCTTATACCTTTTATGTCCTTGGGACATGGCATCTTTTCAATAGCATCAACTTTAGCTTTATCAACTTCAATACCTCTCTCGGAAATCTTATGCCCCAAGACAATGCCTTCATTACCATAAAGTGGCACTTTTCCCAATTCAAGACGAGACTAGTGTCTTCGCATCTCTGCAAAACTCGATCAAGGTTGCTCAAGCAATCATCAACAGAGGATCCATTAACGGAGAAATCATCCATGAATACCTCACAAATCTTTTCACAAAAGTCAGAGAATATAGCCATCATGCATCTTTGAAAGGTAGCAGGTGCATTACATAAACCAAAAGGCATACGTCTATGAGCAAAAGTACCGAAAGGGCAAGTAAAAGTAGTTTTTGATTGATCCCCCGCTGACACAGGTATTTGAGAGAATAACCATCTAGAAAGCAGAAATGTGTGTGTTTGGATAGTCTTTCTAGAATTTGATCAATAAAAGGTAAAGGGTAATGATCTTTCTTAGTAGCTTTATTTAATTTACGAAAATCAGCTACCATCCTATAACCTGTAATAATTCTTTGCGGGATCAATTCATCTTTATCATTTGGAATGACGGTAATACCTCCTTTTTTAGGAACACAATGGACAGGGCTTACCCAATCACTATCAGCAACGGGATAAATTATACCTGCCTCAAGGAGCTTTAGTATCTCCTTTCTTACCACTTCTTTCATCTTAGGATTCAATCGTCGTTGAGGATCTCTAACTGGTTTGGCATCTTCCTCCAATTTAATTTTGCGTTGGCATAGCGTGGGACTAATGCCTTTGAGGTCATCCAGAGTATATCCGATAGCGGCATGGTGCTTCTTCAGAGTTTTCAATAATCTTTCTTCTTCTTTCTCTGAAAGGTTAGCACTAATAATAACAGGATATATTTTCTTTTCATCAAGATAAGCATACTTAAGATCATCAGGTAATGGTTTGAGTTCAAACACGGGATCACCCTTGGGTGGAGGGGGATCCCCTAGAATTTCAACGGGTAGGTTGTGTTTCAGAATAGGTCCCTATTGAAGGAACACTTCATCTCTTTCCCATCTTTCATTCATAAACATATCATTTTCATGGTCTAGCAAATATTGTTCTAACGGATCAGTGGGAGGCACGGCAATAGAAGCAAGACCAATAATCTCATCCTTACTAGGTGATTCTTTATCACGGGGTTGTCTATGAAACTTAGCAAAATTAAGACATATCCTCTAAGCCAATTTCAACAATATCCTTTTCGCAATCAATCCTAGCATTAATAGTATTCAAGAAGGGTCTACCAAAAATAATGGGACAAAAGTCATCTTGTGGGGAACTAAGAACAAGAAAATCAGCAGGATATTTGACCTTCCCACACAAGACTTCAACATCTCTAAAATTCCCAACTGGTGAAATAGTATCTCTATTGGCAAGCTTGATAGTAACATCAATACCTTCCAATTCAGCAGGTGCAATATCATGCATAATTTCTAAAAATATAAGCCATAGGGTATTGCACTAGCACTAGCACCCATATCACATAAGCCATGATAACAGTGATCTCCTATTTTAATAGAAATAACAGGCATGCCTACAACAGGTCTATGTATCTTAGCATCTGGTCTAACAATATTAACAGTCTCACGACAAAAATAAATAACATGCCCATCTAAATTATCATCCAAGAGACCTTTAACCATAGCAATACTAGGTTCAACTTTGATTTGCTCAGGAGGTGTATAAGTCCTAGTATTACTCTTATGAACAACAGTCGAAGTTTTAGCATGATCCTTTATCCTAACAGGAAAATGAGGTTTCTCAACATAAGTAGTAGGAACAATAGGATCACTATAAGTGACAGTCTTTTCTTCAACTGCAATAGGTGCAACTACTTTTACTTCAATGGGAAGATTATATTTAAACCACTTCTCCTTAGGGAGATCAATGTGAGTAGCAAAAGATTCACAAAAAGCAGCTACTATCTCAGAGTCAAGTCCATACTTAGCGCTAAATCCACAAAAAGTATCGGTATCCATAAAAGATTTAACACAATCAAGGTGTTATACCTGACTCCTTACCATCGTCGGAACCCCAATATTCAGAGTTGTGTTTAATTCTTTCCAATAAATCCCATTTGAATTCAATAGTCTTCAGCATATAAGAACCAGCACAGGAAGTATCGAGCATGTTGCAATCATTGGGAGAAAGTCGAGCATAAAATTTTTGAATAATCATTTCTCTTGAGAGCTCATGATTGGGGCATGAATATAACATTGACTTAAGCCTCCCCCAAGCTTGAGCGACGCTTTCTCCTTCGCAAGGCCAAAAATTATATATGTAATTACGATCACGATGAACAAGATGCATACGATAGAACTTCAGGTGAAATTCCAACTTCAATCGTTTATAATTCCAAGATCCCGTATCATCACATAGCCTATACCATGTCAATGCATCTCCCTTCAAAGATAAAGGGAAGACCTTCCTTTTGACAACATCATCGGGAATACCTGCAAGCTTAAATCATCCACAAACTTCATCCACAAAGATAAGGTGAAAATCGGGATGCAATGTTCCATCTCCAACAAAGGGATTAGCTAGCAGTTTCTCTATCATACCCGAAGGGATCTCAAAGTAAATATTTTCAGTAGGTTCAGTAGGTTGAGGAGCAACCCTTTGCTCTTCTGGTCGGGGTGAAGATACCCCGAACAAGCCCCTCAAAGGATTAGTTTCCATAGTAACAAGTGACAGAAAACTTCAGCACACTATATAAATGTTTCCTTACCAAGTTCCACTCACCAAAGGCGCTTCACTCCCGGCAATGGTGCCAGAAAAGAGTCTTGATGATCCAAAAGTATAGGGGATCTATCATAGTCCTTTCGATAAGTAAGAGTGTCGAACCCAACGAGGAGCAGAAGGAAATGACAAGCGGTTTTCAGTAAGGTTTTCTGTGCAAGCATTGAAATTGTAGGTAACAAATAGTTTTATGATAAGATAAATTGTAACAGGTAACAAGCAATGAAAGTAAATAAAGTGCAACAAGGTGGCCCAATCCTTTTTGTAGCAAAGGACAAGCCTATACAATTTCTTATAATGAGAAAAGAGCTCCCAAGGACACATGGGAATTATCGTCAAGCTAGTTTTCATCACGCTCATATGATTCGCGTTCAGTACTTTGATAATTTGATATGTGGGTGGACTGGTGCTTAGGTCTGCCCTTACTTGGAAAAGCATCCCACTTATGATTAACCCCTATTGCAAGCATCCGCAACTACAAAAGAAGTATTAAGGTAAACCTAACCACAGCATTAAACATATGGACCCAAATCAACCCCTTACGAAGCAACGCATAAACTAGGGTCTAAGCTTCTGTCACTCTAGCAACCCATCATCTACTTATTACTTCACAATGCCTTCCTCTAGGCCCAAATAATGGTGAAGTGTCATGTAGTCGACATTCAAATAACACCACTAGAGGAAAGATAACATACATCTCATCAAAATATCAAACGAATACCAAATTCACATGACTACTAATAGCAAGACTTCACCCATGTCCTCAGGAACAAATGTACCTACTCACAAAGCATACTCATGTTCATAATCAGAGGAGTAATAATATGCATTAAGGATCTGAACATATAATCTTCCACCAAGTAAACCAATTAGCATCAACTACAAGGAGTAATCAACACTACTAGCAACCCACATGTACCAATTTGTGGTTTTGATACAAGATTGGATACAAGAGATGAACTAGGGTTTTGAGAGGAGATGGTCCTGGTGAGTATGTTGATGGAGATTGACCCCCTCCCGATGAGAGGATCGTTGGTGATGATGATGGTGATGATTTCCCCCTCCCAGAGGGAAGTTTCCCCGGCAGAACAGCTCTGCTGGATCCCTAGATTGGTTCCGCCAAGGTTCCGCCTCGTGGCGGCGGAGTTTCATCCCGTAAGCTTGCTCTCGATTTTTTCCAGGTAAAAGCCTTCATATAGCGAAGATGGGCCTTTGGAGGGCCACCAGGGGCCCAGAGAGGCAGGGGCGCCCAATAGGAGTGGGGCGCCCCACCCTCCTAGCCATGGTGTGGGCCCCCTCTGGTGTTTTCTTCGCTCAATAATTCTTATTAATTCCAAAACTGACTTCCATGGAGCTCCAGGATTTTTGGAGCTGTGCAGAATAGCTTTCCAATATTTGCTCCTTTTCCAGCCAGAATTCCAGCTGCCGGCATTCCCCCTCTTCATGGTAAACCTTGTAAAATAAGAGAGAATAGCCATAAGTATTGAGATATAATGTGTAATAACAGCCCATAATGCAATAAATATTGATATAAAAGCATGATGCAAAATGGGCGTATCAACACGTCATGTATCTCGACAACCTTCAAGCGGAAACCTGGCGAGGGTCACCAAACAGGCGACTCGGTACACCGGGCCACGTGCCTACCACATCACAGCCCACCCCTCGGGTCAGCGCTGTGCACAGCCTCTAGCATACTAAAAACACCAGAAACTACTTGCAACTCCCGGACAGAGGACAGGGGTGGTTAATAAGTCGAGAGAGTCAATTAAGGATCCCAATGTGTGGAAGTAGCTGATCTTAAATCACACATACAAATCTCAGTTCCTAAGGACGGTTCCAATTAAACAACCCACCATGTACTCCTACATGGCCTCTCATCGATACCTTTACCAAATCGTGTTCACACACTTAGCTCTCAACAGTAGGACATGTTCACACACCTCCAATTTGTCCCCGATGAATCAGACCTGACTCAACTCTAAGCAGTAGCAGGCATGACAAACAAGCATGTATGAGTAGGCACATCAGGGCCCAAACAACTCCTACTCATGCTAGTGAGTTTCATCTATTTATTGTGGCAATGACAGGTCATGCAGAGGAAAGGGGTTCAACTACCGCAGCATGTAACAGCTGAATTGTTGTTGTCCTAATGTAGTAAAAAATATCTGGAGCGAGAGAGTGGGATTGTATCGAAATGAACAAGGGTTTTTTTTGCTTGCCTGGCACTTCTGAAGATAGTAATAGCTCTTCATCGGTGTCATCGATCACATCGCCGGAACAACGTCTACTGAGAGGGAACAAACACCGGCAAACAAGAGGGAACACAATCAATGCAATGCAATGATATGATGCATGATCATGACATGGCAAGAATGTTATGATTGCACTAATTCATCTAGCAACAATTTAAATGAAGTCCATATGAACCAAGGGTTCATATGCAAAATCCATATTAAGCATTTAAAATGCCATTATCATGTTTTCACTTATACAACAGGTTTAGGTTCCTTTGTCATGCATGAAACCAGTACAGATGGATAGCTTGAATTTTTCTAATAATTTTTCGTATATAAATTATTTCATTTGGAGTTACGGTTGATTTTATATGAATTTTTGAAGTTTAAACTAATTTCTGGAATTTACTGGATTATTTTTAATCTAGAAAATTGTTAACTGCATCAGCATTGTGTAAGCATTACGTCAGCAGGTCAAAGGCACTAGCCCAGGTGAACCCTCACTAGTGGGGCCCACTGGTCAGTCTCACAGTGCAGGTGGGGTCACAGACATGTGGGTCCGGTCAACGGCCACGTCAGCACAGTCAACTCTGACACGTGGGTCCCGCTAGGTTATAAAGTAATTAAACATAAATAGAACCAGGTTAATTATGGCATGGGGCCCACTACTCAGTAGCTCTAGGGGTGAATAGCCCCTAACTAAATGGCCACGTCGGCCCGCCGGAGTTTGACCGGCGGCGACCATTTCCCACTGCGGAGGTTCACCGGGGCCGTGCTACAGGCGACGGCTGGACACGCGAAGGCCACCAGAAGTTAGCCCGCGCTCGACCGCGTCTAGTAGAGCGATCGGGAGGCCTCGGGGTCGCCATGAATGACAACAGCGAGCACAGAGGTGGCGGCCGGAGTTCGGGCTCGGTCGTGCACGAGGCTACGGTGCACGGAGGGGCTAGCTGAATTGCTCTACAGGCTCCTGGGAACTCCAAGAGTTCAACGGCATGCCCGAACGCGAGCTATGGTGTCAGCAACCACGGTGGCACCATGGCCGGCGGCGGTGAGGTCTCGGGCTCGATGGAAGTGACGGCTAGATAGGGCAATTGAACACTAGGAGAGAGGGGTTCGGCGTAGTGACTCACGGAGGTTGCAGGGGCCGTCGAAGCGGGCTCGGGGACGCGTTGAAGACGGCGAATCATGTGACGGCATCCGGCGGCCGTGGATGGGGAAGAAAAGTCGCGTTGTCATCTTGGGATCGTCTGGGCTTGAGTGGGTCGGCTATGAGGTTCTTGGGGCCTGGGCGGATCTCAGGGTCACGACCACGGGGCAAGGGGACGGCGGTGGGCGCGGTGTTTTGCGGTAGGACACTCCGGTATTGCTCGGGCTACCCCGGAGAGAAAGAGCAGAGGGGAGACAGGCTGCGAGTGAGGGGAAAGGACCAGGGGGGCTCGGGCGTCTCCAGGCGCTCGGTCGAGGACGGGGAAGGAAGCAGGAGGTGGCGTCCACTGCGCGCGTGGGTGACACGCCTCTGCCAGTGGGCAGAGGTAGACGAGCAAGGGGAGGAGGTGGGCTGGGCCAGCTGGGCTGCCAGGTAAGCCAGGTGGGTTCTAGCCCTTTTCTATTTTTTTTTCTGTTTTCTAATTTGCAGTTTGTATTTGATCCAGTTTTAAAACCAAATCAATTTATAAATCCTGAAAATATTCATGAGCACTTTCTGAACTATTTCAGAGGCCCACAAATAATTCCAACATTATTTGAGCACTTAAACTATTTATACTATTTAAATACCCAAAGTCAAATACAATAAGATTTAATTCAAAAAATCCAGAATGGCCTAGAAATATGTGCACCATTTTTGGGAGAGGTTTTCACCCTTATAAAAAATGATGAACTTTTGTAAATGCATTTTGGGTTCATTGAAGTTATTTTTATTTGAAACCTAGTTGAATTCATTTGGTGCTAGGGTTTCAGCATCCCCGATTCAAATTCATTTGAATCTAACATGATGCATGGATGCTGATGCAACTAATTACAATCAATTTCTAGGGCTGTGACATTCTTCTTCTTTGAGCCATCAGAACTGTAATCCTTGTACTTCTTCTTCTTTGATTCCTTTTCCCATAAAGGACAATCTTGAATGTAATGACCAGGTTTCTTGCATTTATGGCAAGTTCTCTTCTTGTAGTCACGGGATGAGGAATCTGATCTCATGTCATCACTTCTTGAGGATTTACCAAAGTGACATTGCCTTGAGAACTTCTGGAATTTCCTCACGAGCATTGTTAGCTCCTGACTCAGTTCTTCAGGATCACCAAGGCTGCTACCAGAATCCTCACCTTCAGATTCAGAGACTGCCTTGGCCTTCAGTGCGTGTGATCTGCCATAGCCCGGTCCATAGAGATCTCTCTTCTCAGCAAGTTGGAACTCATGAGTATTTAGCCTCTCGAGGAAATCAGCGGGATCAAGTGACTTGTAGTCTCCACGCTCTTGAATCATTAGTTCAAGAGTGTTGAATGAGGAATCAAGCGATCTCAGCAATTTCTTCACCACCTCATGATCGGTGATGTCAGTGGCACCAAGTGCTTGAAGTTCATTTGAGATGTTAGTGAGGCGATCGAAGGTTTGCTGAACATTTTAATTGTCGAGTCGCTTGAAGCGGTTGAAGAGATTTCGAAGAACATCAACTTGAGAGTCATGCTGTGTTGAGACTCCTTCGTTGACCTTGGACAGCCTATCCCAGATAAGCTTAGCTGTCTCCAAAGCACTCACTCTGCCATACCGCCCTTTGCTCAGATGGCCACATATGATATTCTTTGCTTGAGAGTCGAGTTGCTTGATTCTCTTCACATCAGCAGCGTTCATGAAAGGAGTGACGGAGGGGGTGCCATTTTCCACAACGTACCAGAGATCGTTGTCAATTGCCTCAAGATGCATTCGCATCTTATTCTTCCAGTAGGGGTAGTCCATCCCATCAAAGGTAGGACACCCAGCAGAGACCTTGATCATACCTGCAGTTGACATAACTAAAACTCCAGGCGGTTAAACCAAAATCACACAGAACAAGGGAGTACCTTGCTCTGATACCAATTGAAAGTGCGTTATATCGACTAGAGGGGGGGTGAATAGGCGATTCTTACAAATTCGTCACTGAGGAATTTCGAGGTGAGGAAATTCCTAAGTCACGAACAACTAGCAGCGAAATAAGTACTCAGATGCAAGCATAACAGAGCAGTAGCACAGTCATCATGATGAAATGAAAACAAGCACAGAGTACAAGTAGCGTAAACACAGGATAAGCAGGTTGAAGACAAACTGACTAAAGAAATAGGATTGAGGAAATTGTCAAAGTCTTCAGTCCAAGTCTTCAAACAGTAACGATCAAGTACTTCAACACAAGAATGAGGAAATGAAAGGGTTGAGGAAATAGAACCAGTAGCTCGGCGAAGACAGTGATTTGGTAGACCAGTTCCAACTGCTGTGACCGTCGTACGTCTGGTTGGAGCGGCTAAGTATTTAAACCTGAGGACACACAGTCTCGGACACACAGTCCTCACCATATTCTCCTTGAGCTAAGGTCACACAGACCTCACCCAAACACTCGTTGTAAGTCTTCAGGTGACTTCCAAACCTTCACAGACTTGGTCACTCGGCGATCCACAATTTCCTCTTGGATGCTCTAGACCATGACACCTAACCGTCTGGAGGATGCACATTCCTCAAAGGTAACAAGCATTGGTTCCACGCAGGAACAATCTCTTCAGTGATGCTCAATCACTTTGGGTTTGTAGGTGTTTGGGTTTGGGTTTTCCTCACTTGATGATTTTCGCTCAAAGTCCTCGGAGGATGGGATGCTCCCAATGACAAGTGTCAGTTTCTCGTGGAGCAGCCAACCAGCTAGTGGTTGTAGGGGGCGGCTATTTATGGCCTAGGGAGCAGCCCAACATGATAAGACATAAATGCCCTTCAATTATATGACCGTTAGGTGGGTAGATATTTTGGGACAGCTGGCGCATAACACAGCAACGGTCGGAAATTTGACTATAAAATTCCTCGGGGCTATCATGTTCCTCACTTGTAGGCAATCCGCACTGGCGAATTCCTAACTCCTCAGTCAGAACAAATTCCTTAGAGACCAGAAAATCTTCGTCTCTGTCACTGAAGAAATTGACTGAACCGTATGAGATTTCCAATGGCTTCACTCAAAAGGATTGGTAGGTGTAGGATTTTGAGATGAGCATCACTTGGAAACTTTTTCTTAGTCTTACCTCGACCCCTTTAACATTACAGTGTTTCCTATGACTCAAGAAAGAGAAAATGAAACTACGAAAACAAAAGTCCTCACGCTTCATAATCATCGCATGAATAACAAGTCTTCAGTATCTGAAAGTGCTACTATCGACTAGAGGGGGGGTGAATAGGCGATTTTTATGAAAGTCTTCAAAACTTAGAAGTTTTGAAGACAAACAACAGAAATGACCTAATTAATATGCAGCGGAAGATAAACCACCCTAAGCAAGCCATAGTCAAGTATGCAATGATGTGAAGTACTGGACTAATAGCAGCTAGGTAGTAAGGATCAGAATGGAAGATAGTATGAAGCCAATCAACAGTAGTAGTCAAGCAATGAAGTCAAACAGATACACAGATAGGCAATGACTTCACGAAGACAAACTTAAGTAAGGTTGGGAAGGGATAGAACCAGTTGCTTGTTGAAGACACAGATTTGTAAGACCAGCTCCGATTCTTTGTGACAAGCTGACGCGTCGGGTTAGGAGGCTGAGATTTAACTCAAGACCGTGTCTTCACCTTATTCCCTTGAGCTAAGGACACCCAGTCCTCGCCTAATCACTCTGGTAAGTCTTCAAGGAGACTTCCAAACCTTCACAGACTTCGCTCACCGCAATCCACAATGACTCTTGGATGCTCGAACGCGACGCCTAACCGGCCGGAGGATTCACAGTCCTCAAGTGTAATAAGTCTTCAGTCACATGCATAAAAAGACTTCAATGATGCCTAACACTCTTTGGCTCGGGTGTTTGGGCTTTGTCCTCGCAAGGATTTTCTCTCTCTCAAATGCTTCGAGGTGGGTTGCTCTCAAACGACAAAAGCCGTGCACAAACTCGAGCAGCCACCAATTTATGGTGTAGGGGTGGGCTATTTATAGCCACTAGGCAACCCGACCTGATTTGTCCAAAATGACCTCGGTCACTAAGGAACCGACATGTGTTCCAACGGTCGATTTCAAACACACGCGACAACTTTACTTGGGCTGCAAGCAAAGCTGACTCATCCAGCTCTGGATAAGGTTTGCTCTCATTGTCTTATTTCAAGACATAGGATTTGAGTTGAGCATCACTTGACCACTCGACCGAGTTCACTTGGACCCCACTTAACGAAGACGGTGGTTCCTATGACTCAACAAAGAAGAAAAGGAAACTACTGAAACCACACGTCTTCAAGGCCCATAGTCTTCACGCAATGTCTTCTCATGTCATAGACTTCAATATAAATATCTTCTCATACCACCATTGTCTTCAATGTCTTCATACATTTTTAGGGGTCATCTCCGGTAGGTAAACCGAATCGATGAGGGACACTACCTGTGTTATCCTGCAATTCTCACAAACGCATTAGTCCCTCAACCAACTTTGTCGTCAATTCTCCAAAACCAACTAGGGGTGGCACTAGATGCACTTACAATATCCCCCTTTTTGGTGATTGATGACAAACTGGTTGAAGTTTTCAATGGGGATAAAGTATGTGAAATTGTAAGGATAGGGAATTGTCTTCATAAGTTGCAAGGGCTCCCCCTGAAGATGTGCATATAAGTAATTTGCTTTTGGAATGCAAATGCACATGGCAGGTTGTACTTGTGGAGATCCACTTCAACTTATGAAGATAATTCATCATGCATGAAATGATATAGCAAGTAGAATGACATGCATAATGAAAAATGGACGTCTGCAGAATGATCTAAGTGCGGAAGTTATCATCGCACATGCGGAATTTATCATCGCATCACAGTAAAGCAAATAAGTAGCAGGCGACCATCAAGTTTAGGTGTTACAACTCAAAGAACCAAAAGTTTCAAAAGGCAAGAGTTGTAAGCACGAAGCAAAATATAACGCAACCGCCCATATGAACCCGCTTGAAGACTATCAACTCATACACTTCTCCCCCTTTTGTCAGTAAGGACCAAAAAGGTTTGAAGACATAGAGCATCTACTCGTCATCATGAGTAGGTGAAGCAGCAGGGTTGTCATTGTTGGTTGGCGGTGCAGATGAACTTGGTGCAGTGTCGATGCGCGCAGTAGTAGGAGGTGGTGAAGTAGCATCATCTTCATCACCGATCACTCTGGCATTTACCGTTGCCACGGAGGAAGAATATTCAGAGTCTTCAAGAGATGGAGTGCGACGTAGGACAGCAGTCCGCGGAGGAGTGGAGTCAAACTGAAACATTCATTGAAGCCATCGTCTTGAAGATCAGCTTCAGCACTGAGCAGGGTCAAACTCTTCCATGATCGCCGGCAAGTTTCATGAGCAACAAAGGCGTTCTTGGTGGCAAGGTTGCGAATGCGATTGACATCCACCAAGAGGCTTTACGTCTGTCTCTTGAGCCAGAAATGATGCTTATCCTGTTTCTGATGAAGGGCCACAAGAAGTTCTCGGTCGTTGAGAACGCGAGAACGCTTCTGAGGCCTTTGTGCAATGGTGCTTTCAGTGGCTTCAGTGGGTGCTCGATGAGGCAGACGAGTGTTTCCAGCCAATGAATAGATTCGTGTCGCTGCTTGAACACCTTCAATAGGTTGAGTGAAGCTCTGGTGCTCGGCATTCTGAAGACAAAGAGGCCGCTTGGCGGTCGAGTATATAGCTTCAATCGACATATCAACCTCTCGCGTAAAGATCATATGATTGCGAGTAGAGGGCTGATAATTGATGATGGGTGTCTCTTGATGAGGCGCATGACCCATGGAGCATAAAACTTCGCACCAAATAGGTCGAGCGGAAGCGACAAGTTGCACGATGAAGAATTCTTGAGTGTTGAAGGCGATGCCATTGAGAATATAGAAGACCAAAGTCTTCATAGCTCCTTCAAGCTTGGCACCGATGAATGTCCTTTGACAGCCATAGAGTTCGCCGATGATATGATATATGGTGCGAGGCAGATACTCAAGGTCTTCAACAAAGAAATTTGTTGGATATTCAGCGTCAGATGGCAAGGGCTTCATCATGCTCAACATCTGGCTCATATTGGGTTCTGGCTTATGGAAGATACTCTCTTGCGGTGTAGCTGACAGTCAGGTTCATATAGTTCTCCAGGAGTGGCTAGCCCTGTAAGCTCGATGATATCCATAGCTTTGGCTTCATGATGAACATTTCCAGTCATCCACTCGAGAACCCATGTCGTGATGTCTCCGTAGTAGCCGCGAATGTGTAGAGTAGCATAGAATTGAAGCAATAGCTCTTCATTCCAATGTTCTTTGTGCATGTCACAAAGTGGGCAGCATCAAGCATCACGAAGCGATCAAGTGCTTCTTCTAAGCACGGCAGTCCAAAGAATGGCTTCATATCAAAGGCGCATATGAGGAAAATGCGCCTTGATCATATAGAACGCAGGAGTAATAGCTTATCTGCCGATAGCTCCGAACCGATCCGATGATATCCTTGGCTTGGAGTAGGGTTCTTGGTTTGTCAAAGAAGGTATTGTGGCTTTTGAAGCCATTTGCATTGAAGGACCCCGTGAGTTTGCAAGACTGGAAACCTTGGCAACCTAGGCTTTGGCTTCGGACTGAGGCCTATGCTCAATATGATAGTCAAATTGAGGTCCCGAGGCATGGCGGAGGCACGAGAATGGGCCATCTGGACGGTGGTAAGTGACCATGACTGTATGCTTGCTCAATTGTGTGAGGCCTTGGTGGCGGAACAGAGCAGGGCAACAGTGAGGCGTCAGTCGCACAACAGTGCCGGGAGCAGATTGTCTCATTAGCTTTAGGTGCAGCAGCCTCGGTGGTTTTGTGTTCGATGGCCACATTTGCTTGAGCACACTAGTTGGTGCAGGCTCCACATTAGCGTCAGCCATGACTACGTCATTGGCTTCATTGGGGTTGGCGGTGGGACCCTCAACATTGTCAACCTCCTCTTGACGAACAGGAGGGTCGAGCACAGGCACGTTCACATCAGGAACTGCATCTTCTTCAATCACTGGGGGAGTAGGTACACGTACTTCTTCTTGATTTTCCTCTGACCGATGCGGAATGTCTTCAAAGAGCATGTGCTTCAGACTCGGAGACATTCACAGTTGGAGCAGGTTCAGAAAATACTTGTCGTGCAATAGGTGAACGTTGCACTTCTCCTTCTGGAACGCTCGACAGAGGGACTTGAGGCCTTTGTCCTTTGCGAAGCCTGCGAAATGCTGGCAACGCCTGAGGAGATGGAGTTGGTTGGGCCTGAAAGTCTTCATCCACTTCTTGCACGGGGGGTGTAGCTTGTTGTTGTTGTTGGGGAGTACTGGGGGAGTCTTGTAGTTGTGGGTGATCAGCCCACAATGCATCTTGAGCAATTGGCATCAGAGGACGACCAATGCTGATGAGTTCGCTATTCGTATGAACAGGCGATGATACCACGTCATGTTCGATCTGAGGAAGAACTTCATCATCAGCTACATTGTCATCATGACCAATGTCTTCAGCAGCGGTGGGTTCAGCTGCTGGAATATCTTCAGCTTCATGAGCCTCTGTGGAAGCAGGCTCATGGACTATCATCCTTCGTTCTTGATGTTCTGATGCTCGGCGAACCACTGAAATGGGTTCAACAACTAAGGGCTCTGTGGAAGTAGCCCTAGTCTTCTTGGTCTTGCGCTTCTTCTTGGAGGGAGCGGCATCAGAGGCTTCAGTGTTCTTTCTCTTTCTGGCTTCAGCCTCGGCAGCCCTCGTCTTCTTCTGTTCTGAAGCGGTTGTGGTGACCTTTGGCTTCGAGCCAGTCATGCTGCTTGGGAAGATAATGAGAGGGGCTTCTTGGCTTGAAGGTTCAGGCTGATCAGCAGGAAGCTTCTTCTTCTTCCTCGCAGCCATCCTAGGGTCAATGCCAGGATGGCCAAGTGACTTGCGCTTCTCAGCCTCATTGTAGGCGAGCACACACTTATCAGCCAAACTCTTCATGCGCTCACGAGAGCCCTGGGCTTCTTCACGCTTCTTCAGAAAAGCTTCTTTAAGCTCATGTAGCATGACTTTGAAGTTTCTGACGTCTTGAACACTTAGCTTGGCCACATGCTTCTTGAATTGAGCCTTCTCATAATCAATCTTGTTCTTGAGCTCAACGATCTACCGAGCGAGAGCTAGCTCGAAGCAATGGCGCCATTGAAGGCGACACTGAGGCCAATGGGAAGCTGTAAAGCTTCAAAGCTGAGATTGGGGGTGTCGAACCACTCATCAATGAAATTGTGGATGATGGCCACATTAAAGAGAGGCAAGTTGTTGAAGATTTCTGCTTCTTCCTTGCTCTTTATCAGCTGCTCAAGGGCATCATCAGCAAGATCTTCATCACATGACAGATCAATGGGTTCTTCGCGCAGAATGGTGGCAGGAGTCAAGGCTCTTTGATCAGATGGTCTGAAAAGTTGCTTTTTCTTCTCCGTTCTCTTGGAGACACAAGATTGATCTTGATCGCACTGCGGCTTCAGGAGGTGCGGTGGCGCTGGCTTCGCACGAGAAGTCTTTGAGGTGCAATGATCTTGAAGCCTTTGGCTTCTTTTGCTTCTGCGGCTTTGGAGGAGGAGCAGGGGCTTCATCGGAGTCAGCATCATTTTTAGAATGATCTACTCTGGCGCCTTGGACCATGATGTAGGTGATGAGGCCTTCAAGGTTGGAGAAGGGGCCGATCACATTGGGATCAGCATCACGGGAGCCGTCCGCACGGGGAGCAGAGGGACCTGGGTTGAAGTCCAAGCCCAAGGACTTCTTGTTCTTCTTGGCCGAAGCCACAGCAAACTGGTAGTTGCGCTTGAAGAGAGAGTCGTCACGACACCAGAGTAGTGAGGTGGGATCGGCGTTCTCAGGCTGTGGTCCACGGACCATGCAAGGATAGAAGCCTTGAGCAATGGCTTCAGCTCTGTTCTTGGGTTGAAGGCCTCGATAGAGGATATCACCCCAAGGTCTCTTGATGGCATTCTTCTCTGCATATTCCTTCGTTACAAACTTGTACTTGAACCATTCCTCAGCCCAATAGCGTCGAATCCATTGGATTCGCGTCTTTCTCTGATGATAATTCTCTTCGGGATCTGTCTTGTAGAGTTCTGCTAAGTCATCAGGCAGATCTTTGGATGTTCCTTCTGCGCTGCCCGCCACCCTTCCTTGTTGATTTTTACGCAGCCATGAACTTCAAGCTGAATGGCTTCAATACGCTCAAAGGCTTCAGAGACTTACGCTTGCTGGTCAAGCGAAGGCGCTTCAGGAGAATTGATATGATGTCGTAAGTATTCTACAAACGAATGCGCACTATGAGAACCAAGGATTCTCCCACGGACATGTACCGTGACAGCATTAGAGATGCGAGGAAGGGAAGAGGTCATATGCATTCTCGTAAGATTTTGAAGATAAATCAGTTTGAAGACATTGACCTCATGATGCGAAGACATTCACTTATATAGGTGAGTTGGTTCCAGATTTGTACCAATCCGTGAATAAGTACAAGTGAGGAATCAAACTAGACAGGAAATCTAAGTGAATTGACTAGGTAGTATGAGATGCAGACAGAATAGATCTAACATTGAATAGGCAGAAACCACTTTTGGTAAATAGGATGAATCTTGAAGATCAAAAAGGTGGTAAAAATAGAGTTATAATTACCGCACGAAGAACTTCTAGATGGGATGGATAGGAGACCGAGCAGTTCAGCCCACCGTGCCCTAACTTGGTGATGGAGGACACCTACGGCGACGGCGGACAGGACGATGTCCGCGGCCGGCGTGAGGACGGCGTCGGAGAAGTCGCGGCAGCTAAGCGCTTCGTCGCCGGCGTCGTCGCGAGCTAGCGGTGGCGCTAGGGTTTTGACGGAGGTGGAGAGGTGGAAGAAGGATTTCTTTACCGCAGGGACAAGTATTTATAAGTAGGTGAGAGACACACAAGCAATTCTGCTGGTGCCTGGCGGTTCACATTCGAGGGGCACGTGGCAAGCATGCAACATACTCGAGTTGTCCCATCGTTCCCACGCCCGCCAGCATGTCGGAGAGTTGTTCCGGCTTCTCCGGATTTCAACAATAAAGATAAGTCATTTAAAACAGATTCAATGTTTGTCTCTTTGCCTTCTGCTGACTAGGATGCAGAGAAGACATTCGACAGTTTCAATAGAATGCATATGATTTGGACAGATAGAGTTTGAGATATGAAGCATAGAGAGGTTAGGGTCCGATCACATTCACTTAGTTCAAAAGATCCAATCTTGAAGACATAGCTATAAGTGAATGCGGTAGAGGACAGAACACTAGTATATATATATTAGAAAGCAATCAAATCATCATAGTGTAGAAATTCATGAAGATAAATTGAAACTGAAGACAAACCAAATGCGAAGTCATTGCAATATAACACCATGAGTGAAACACTTCAAACAGAGAAAGTTGGTGGTGGCGTTACCCACCGTATAGGAAGTATTAGACCCAGACACGGCGCACAATTATCGTGGCGCTCCGAAGTCAAATTCCATGTGAATGTATTCACACTCAGAGTGTAAATCTTCATTGATTGAAGATATACATTACTTTGTGTGTTGCACATCTAAGTCATCAACATGTATAAGTGTTAGGATGTGTGCCTGATCACAGGACATTAGAGGATTCCAAGATATTTAGCTCACACCGTAATTTGCAAAACCTTTTCTCATCCAAGGGCTTTGTGAAGATATCTGTCAGTTGCTCTTCAGTGTTGACGTGAATGATATCGATATTTTTCTTCATAACATGATCTCTGAGAAAGTGATGACGAATTTCAATGTGCTTTGTCTTAGAGTGTTGGACTGGATTGTTGGCTATTTTGATGGCACTTTTGTTGTCGCAGAAGAGAGGTACTTGCTTCAGGTTGATGCCATAATCCTTGAGAGTTTGCTTCATCCATAGAAGCTGAGCACAACAGATCCAAAGAACAATGTATTCAGATTCAGCAGCTTGAGAGTGATACAGTTCGCTTCTTTGAAGACCAACAGACAAGTGATCGACCAAGAAAATGACATGTGCCGATGTAGACTTGCGATCCACCTTGTCACCAGATAATCAGCATCCGAGAATCCAACCAAATCAAATTTTGAGCCCTTGGGATACCACAATCCGAGTGTTGGGGTGTAAGCCAAATATCGAAGAATTCGCTTCACGACTAAGTGATGCGATTCCTTTGGTGCCGCTTGGAATCGAGCACACATGCAAACACTAAGCATAATATCCGCCTAGATGCACATAAATAAATCAAAGAACCAATCATGGAGCGGTATACCTTTTGATCGAACTCTTTACCATTGTCGCGGGACCAAGATGGTGTTTGGTCGGCATTGGCGCGTGTAGCCTTTGCGTCTTCCATTCCAAACTTCTTCATACAATCTTTGAGGTATTTTTCTTGAGATATGAAGATGCCATTCCTTTGTCAAGAATTTGAAGACCAAGGAAGAACTTTAGCTCACCCATCATGGACATTTGATATTGCTCTTGCATCATGTACCCAAACTCATCACATACTTACGGTTGGTGCAACCAAGATTATGTCATCCACATATATTTGGCACACAAACAATTCACCATCATATGTCTTCGTGAAGAGTGTGGGATCGAGGGATCCAGGTTTGAAGCCTTTGCTCTTTAGGAAGTCTTTGATTGTATCATACCAGGCACGAGGAGCTTGTTTGAGGCCATCTGATTGCTTTGTTTAGCTTGTACACCATATCGGGATGTTTTGGATCTTCAAAGCCGGTGGTTGTGCGACATATACTTCTTCTTCAATCTTGCCATTGAGAAATGCACTCTTTATATCCATTTGATATAGCAAGATGTTGTGATGATTAGCGAGGCTAGCAAGATGCTAATAGCTTCAAGCCTAGCAACAGAGCAAATGTTTCATCAAGTCAATCCTTCAACTTGAGTATATCCTTGAGCCACAAGACGTGCTTTGTTTCTCGACGACTTGACCATGCTCATCTTGCTTGTTTCTATATATCCACTTTGTTCCAATAATGTTATGCTTGCGAGGTCGTCGCTTGACGAGTTCCCAAACATTATTCAGCTTGAACTGTTGAAGTTCTTCTTGCATGGCTTGAATCCATTCAGTTCCATAAAAGCTTCAAAGAACTTTCTTGGGTTACGATATTGACACAAATGAAAAGTGCCCATGAAGTTTGCTAGCTGTGTTGCTCTTGATCGAGTGAGCGGACCAGTGCATTGATCTTGTCAATTATCTTCTATTTGAACTTCATTTGCAACACGAGGATGAACAGGACGAAGATTTTGCTCGCTGATCATTGTCATCATTGGGAGGATTGTCTTCGGTCTGAGCATTGTCTTCGGGTTGATTTGGTGCAGAGATGATAACTTCCTCTTTAGGCTGTGCTTCTGAGGGCATGATTTCACCAGTTCCCATCAGCTTGATAGACTCGTTTGAAGGAGCTTCATCTGTACTTGGCAGAATCTCTCTCTGTGAACCATTGGTTTCATCAAATTTCACATCCACAGTTTCAATGATTTTGTAGAGATAAAGGTTGAAGACTCTGTAGGAGTGTGAATCCTTTCCATAGCCAAGCATGAAGCCTTCCTGAGCCTTAGATGCAAATTTTGACTTGTGATGGGGATCCTTGATCCAAAGATCTAGCTCCAAATACTCAAGTGGCGACGCTTGGCTTCTTGCCGAGAAGGAGCTCATAAGATGTTTTGTTGAAGCTTATGGATGTACACATGGTTGATGATGTGACATGTTGTATCAATAGCTTCAGCCGTAACTTTCTTGGTGTCTTGTACTCATCTAGCATTGTTCGAGCCATCTCAATGAGGGTTCTGTTTTTGCGCCAACGATGCCATTTTTCGAGGTGTGTATGGAGCAGAGAACTCATGAGTGATTCCCATTGTATCTAGATACGATCAAGCCTAGTGTTCTTGAATTGATGCCATTGTCACTTCGATGTGCTTGATCTTCACGCCATAATTGTTCATTGCTCGATTTGCGGTTACCAAGACATCTTGCACTTCGGTCTTGTAAAGAATTATATGAACCCATGTGTATCTTGAGTAGTCATCAACAATGACGAAGCCATAGAGACAGGCAGTTGTTGTGAGGGTGGAGTAGTGAGTAGGTCCAAATAAGTCCATGTGTAACAGCTCGAAGGGTTGAGTTGTTGTCATGATTGTCTTCGAGGGGTGCTTTGCCCTTGTCATCTTTCCAGCTTCACAGGCACCACACAGATGATCCTTTTTGAACTTGACATCCTCAATGCCAATGACATGCTTCTTCTTGACGAGTGAGTGTAAGTTCCTCATGCTAGCATGTCCTAGCCTTCGATGCCAGAGCCAGCATTCTGAAGCTTATGTGAGAAGACATACGGCAAGCTGTGGACCTGCTGAGAAATCTACCATGTATAGATCATCTTTTCGATACCCTTCAAAGACTAGAGATTTGTCAGATTCCATTAGTACAAGGCAACGATATTTGCCAAATATCACAATCATGTTCAAGTCACAAAGCATTGAGGCAGACATTATTGTTGAAACCAAGGGATTCAACAAGCATCACTTTATCCATGTGTTGATCCTTTGAGATTGCAACTCTACCTAGACCCAATACCTTGCTTTTACCAAAGGTCAAGAAATGTAATGTGACTCTTGTCTGATGGACGTAAGGTTGAGTCCATGAGAAGACTTCGATCACCAATCATATGATTTGTGCATCCACCGTCCATAATCCATTCTCAAGCTTTTGGTGATGTACCTACAAAGGCGATTAGAGGATAGGCTTCACAAGAGTGTTGTGAAGCATAAGCATTTGCCACATATAGGGACAGTCACAGCTTATATCAACGTTAGGACATAGTATGACTGATAAGAGATTCAGATGTGAAGTATATAGCATGACATTTTATCGTGCGTCCTAAATGAGTTTTAGGTCCCTAGCAATAGTATCGGACGCCATTGATTGTTTGGTCGGAGACCGTTTTACTAAAAGAGAGTTAGTTCTTCTTTGCCACCCACATCTTGATGGTGGCTTAGAAGCAATGAGTCTAAGTGCAGCATCTGAGAATTTTGGCTTTGAAGCCCTAGCAAATAGCCTTGCAGGAGATGAATGATACTCATATGAATAAGCTGAAAAGTTCTTAGTCCTATGAACATAGCGGTTCAAGATACACGCCATATTCATAAGTCCGAGCATGATTTCCGCAAAACATTGGCGTTAGGGTGACTCATGTGAGTCCTGTGTCTCAGATGAAGCCTTTGGGCCACATGAAGCTATAGGTCTGGGTTTGTCTTCTTCCTTGGTGGTGTCATGACGACATTCACCGGAAGATTCTTAATGTCGCTTAGGTACCCAGATCTTCTTCATAGGTGGTCCATTCTGCAGATTAGTACCAATGTACCGCAAACACTTCACCATTCTCGATTTTTGAACAGCTTATAGTTTGCATCAAATGATTCATCAATGATAATAGGATTAGCACAGTAAAGCCAAATAAGGTGGATGGATCTATCAAGGTTCCTTTGCAAAGCAACCCATGTGGTTTTGGGGTACCGCTCGGGCTTCCAAAGACGAGCCATCAACATTCATTTTCCTTTCAACCCAACACCCTCTTTCCTAGGGTTTCGTTCAGAATCGCTTTTGAGGACATCGCAGAGAGTCCGATGTCCCTTCAAACTTTTGTACATACCTGTTTCAAGCAATGTCTTAAACATAGCATTTTCATCAAGAATAAAGTGGTATCCTCCGCAGAGGGTTAGTAACCACATCAAGAGGTGAAGACAATGAAACAATAGCAGCAGTGGAACATTCAGCAACAGATGTAGCGTTATCACGCTCAATGCATTTTAGACATGGTGGTTCAAATCCATCCTGAGCGGAACTGATCTGTTGAGCGTGAAGTGACTCATTCACCTTTTGCAGATCTTCATGAGCCGCTCTCAATTTCTCAAGCTCTTGTTTCGTTTGAAGGTAATCGTAGGAGAGCCTTTCATAAGTAGTTGAGAGTGATTCATGACGACCTTCAAGTTCCTGGTACTTAGCATGAAGATTTTTAATGTCATCAACTAAGGACTGTGAACGTGTCATTTCAGCGTCCAACAAGTCATCGCTTTTGTCTAACAGTTTTTGAGTATGTTCCATAGCCTTTTGTTGTTCAGTTGCAATTTTAGCAAGTGTTTTGTAGCTGGGTTTGGATTCACAATCAGAGTCATCTTCACTTAAAGTTTGAAAGTAAGCATCGCGTGATTTTACCTTGGCACCACGTGCCATGAAGCAGTAGGTGGGAGTAGGATCGTCTTCATCATTAGCTTCAGCGTTGGTGTGGAAGTCATTGTCTTCAGTGTTGAAGATGGACTTGGCGACATAGGCTGTGGCTAAAGCCAGACTTGCAACGCTAGGGTCAGACTCCTCTCCAGACTCCACCTCCGCCTCCTCAGAATCAGATTCCTCCTCTGAATCCATTTCCTTGCCAACAAAAGCATGAGCCTTGCCAGATGAGCTCTTCTTGTATGATGAAGACTTGGAAGAAGACTTAGAAGACTTTGAGGATTTCTTCTTCTTGTTGTCATCTGAATCATATTCCTTGCTTTTCTTCTTCTTCTTCTCATTGTCCCACTGTGGACACTCAGATATGTAGTGACTGGGTTTCTTGCACTTGTGGCAGGTTCTCTTCTTGTGATCATGGGTGGAAGCTTCATCATTCCTTGAGCTGGATCGTGAAGACTTTCTGAAGCCTTTCTTCTTAGTGAATTTCTGGAACTTCTTCACAAGCATAGCAAGTTCCTTCCAATGTCTTCGGGATCTTCGTAACTCCAAATGATTCTTCTTCGATGAGGAAACAACTTTTGCCTTCAAAGCGCGAGTTCGGCCATAGTTTGGGCCATAGATATCTCTTTTCTCAGATAGCTGGAACTCATGTGTGTTGAGCCTCTTAAGTATATCAGACGGATCGAGTGTCTTGAAGTCGGGACGTTCTTGTATCATGAGGGCAAGGGTGTCAAAGGAGCTGTCAAGTGATCTCAGCAATGTCTTGACGATTTCATGCTTGGTAATCTCAATTGCGCCAAGAGCTTGAAGTTCATTTGTGATGTCAGTGAGGCGATCAAACGTGAGCTGGACATTTTCATTGTCGTTTCTCTTGAAACGGTTGAAGAGGTTGCGAAGAACACTGATTCTTTGATCTCTCTGGGTTGATCTGCCTTCGTTGACCTTGGATAGCCAGTCCCAGACTAGCTTCGATGTTTCTAGAGCACTCACACGGCCATACTGTCCTTTGGTCAGATGACCACAGATGATGTTCTTTGCAAGAGAATCCGATTGAATGAACTTCTTGACATCGAGAGGGGTGACACCTTCACCGCTTTTGGGAACGCCGTTCTTGACGACATACCAGAGGTCGACATCAATGGCTTCAAGATGCATACGCATCTTATTCTTCCAGTAGGGATATTCAGTTCCATCGAACACGGGGCAAGCAACAGAGACCTTGATTATCCCTGTAGTCGACATAGCTGAAACTCCTGGTGGTTAAACCGAATCACACAGAACAAGGGAGTACCTTGCTCTGATACCAATTGAAAGTGCTAGTATCGACTAGAGGGGGGGTGAATAGGCGATTTTTATGAAAGTCTTCAAAACTTGACCTAATTAATATGCAGCGGAAGATAAACTACCCTAAGCAAGCCATAGTCAAGTATGCAATGATGTGAAGTACTGGACTAATAGCAGCTAGGTAGTAAGGATCAGAATGGAAGATAGTATGAAGCCAATCAACAGTAGTAGTCAAGCAATGAAGTCAAACAGATACACAGATAGGCAATGACTTCACGAAGACAAACTTAAGTAAGGTTGGGAAGGGATAGAACCAGTTGCTTGTTGAAGACACAGATTTGTTAGACCAGTTCGATTCTTTGTGACAACTGTGACGTCTGGTTAGGGAGGCTGAGATTTAACTCGAAGACCGTGTCTTCACCTTATTCCCTTGAGCTAAGGACACCTAGTCCTCGCCCAATCACTCTGGTAAGTCTTCAAGGAGACTTCCAAACCTTCACAGACTTCGCTCACCGGCAATCCACAATGACTCTTGGATGCTCGAACGCGACGCCTAACCGGCCGGAGGATTCACAGTCCTCAAGTGTAATAAGTCTTCGTGTCACATGCATAAAAAGACTTGATGATGCCTAACACTCTTTGGCTCTGGGTGTTTGGGCTTTGTCCTCGCAAGGATTTTTCTCTCTCAAATGCTTCGAGGTGGGTTGCTCTCAAACGACAAAAGCCGTGCACAAACTCCGAGCAGCCACCAATTTATGGTGTAGGGATGGGCTATTTATAGCCACTAGGCAACCCGACCTGATTTGTCCAAAATGACCCTCGGTCACTAAGGAACCGACACGTGTTCCAACGGTCGATTTCAAACACATGCGCAACTTTACTTGGGCTGCAAGCAAAGTCGACTCATCCAGCTCTGGATAAGGTTTGCTCTCATTGTCTTCGTCAAGACATAGGATTTGAGTTGAGCATCACTTGACCACTCGACTTAGTTCACTTGGACCCCACTTAACGAAGACGGTGGTTCCTATGGTGAACAAAGAAGAAAAGGAAACTACGAAACCACACGCCTTCACGCCCATAGTCTTCACGCAATGTCTTCTCATGTCATAGACTTCAATATAAATATCTTCTCATACCACCATTGTCTTCAATGTCTTCATACATTTTTAGGGGTCATCTCCGGTAGGTAAACCGAATCGATGAGGGACACTACCTGTGTTATCCTGCAATTCTCACAAACGCATTAGTCCCTCAACCAACTTTGTCGTCAATTCTCCAAAACCAACTAGGGGTGGCACTAGATGCACTTACAGTATCACACCAAATTCTTCACTTTCAAAGTCTTCAGAAAGCCAAAGTCTTCAGTTGAAGACATTCATTTTTAGGGGTCGACTTTCTCTGTAAATATCAAACTCCTCATAGACTTATAGACCTGTGTACACTCACAAACTCATTATTCCCTTAACCTATAAGTCTTCAATACACCAAAATCACTAAGGGGGCACTAGATGCACTTACATCAGCGAAAGTAGGCCTCCAAGACGCCGCCTTCAAGAAGGAGAACGACACTGGAGCATCGTCGTCATCGTCGGATCCAAAGGATCATGGTTTTCACTCGGACCATCCAAAGGAGGAGGGTAGACATGATGACGCCTTTAGGAAGGAGACGACACCCACGGACGCTGCCGTCGTCGGCCCAACCGAAGTAGAGCAGGGGTTCTCTCCTGGCACGCACCCTCCACCATCGAAACACCTCTACTTGCTGAAGCATCGACCGCCACGCCACCCGAACGGCCATAGCGACTAGCCAACACCTGAGCCGCACACCCTGCCCACAAGCAACGTGACTACCATCACCGAGGCTGCCGCCCAGGCATCAAAGAAAAGGTGAACTTCATCCTCAGCTTGGTTACATCAACAAGATTTTTTACTAATATCAAAGAAGTACCTGCCAGCTCTCATGCTAGTACGGAGAGCCTTCCTAGAAAATCAACAAGCAAATGTTTGCACTCTGGGTGCCATGAATTTATCCTTCAGGACCTGGTTACTAATGTTCTTTACTTGTGTGAAGACATGTCTTGGCTGGTTGGCAGGGTTAGCCTGGATATCCTGCAAACAAAGCTTGTATCTACTTTTAGAGTTGCACCCATTAGGAGTGAGATCCCAGCACACAAAGTCATCTATGTCATCCTTGATGACATGAGTGTTAATGATGACATAAGTAGTAGGTTTAGAAAAGAGTCAATAGATAAGAGCCTAATTCCACTATCTTTGGTTAGGGATCCAAAGGTCATTTACCTTCGTCGGATAGATGAAGTTGGAGTCATGCATGATAAGATGGTTGTAGATAACTGTAGTCCAAGCTAGACACCGGGGTGCGCTCCTCTGGAAAGAAATGTTTCCCTAAGTTATTTGATAAAAATAACTAGTTTAGTTTAGGCAACATTATAAGAATAGAGGTCCAAAAACCAGATTTTGGGATGTTAGTTCTTGTTATCCAAATAGAGGGCTCCCAAACATATTTAGCTTGGTTCATGTCATGTCCTAAAAATATTTTGGATTCATTAATCCTCTGAGCAGCAGCCAGAATTAGACCTTGGTTCATGACTTGAATATTTATAATACCTAACTCACCTTCTTTACTTCTAGGCTCTTAAACAAAGACTCTTTGAGCTATCCCCCTCTCTTATTCCTGTCCACCAAAAAAATAGCTATGAACTTGGCAATAAATAGATATTGGACATGTAATACATGGGATGAAGGAAAAGACATATTTAATGAGGTCAAGTATGGCAACATGGGAGAGCTTATTGACTTTATAACAAGAAAGTTTGGCTACAAAATCTATCACACAAAGTTGTAAGCTTCAATTATGTTGTTACCAGGTAAAATGAGAGGCTGGCCAAGGTGAGTAAAAGTGTTGTTCATGTCAAATAGGAAAAATAGCTTTAATATATGCTCTAGTTTAATTGTTTACCTTTGCACTAAAAATAATTACATATTTCGTTCAACTGGGAGGTTTGCCAGAAGATGCACAAAATTGGTTAATGATGCAGGCCATTACTTGAGCTTCTTGAACATTAGTTGTATTGTAGATCAACATATCATCAACTAGAGGGCAATTTGGTCCAAGCGAAGTTCATTGAAGATTTTACATAGCCATGGCACCACCGCGGGCAATAAAAGCTCATTTATAACAAATAAAGAAATAATGAGAAAGTGGGCAAGCTTGCCTAATACCTTTGTTACTTGTGAAAAAACGCTAAAAGATTGACCATTAATGATAACACAGAAAACACGTGTAGAGATGCATGCATAAATAAGATTGATGAAAAGACCATGCAACCCTTTACGTGCAAGTGCCGAAATAATGAAATTCCACTCTAAACAATCAAAAGCTTTAGCGAGATTGATTTTTAACATAAAGGCGTGATGATTCCAAGATTTCTAAGCAATGATGATGTTATCGCTGATTCTTCTACCTTCAGCAAAAGCTTGTTGAGCAGAGTTATATAGCGTGGAAGATGAGAGTGAATTTTGTTTGCTCTTGGGCTCAATGGAGCCCGTAGTTTTCAAACATTCAAAAATCAACCTTTTAAGTTAAAAAAATCTACAAATAAATACACGAGTACTTACAGATATATACTATGTGTGCGTGTAATTTCATCACGAAATACGTTTTTCTGTTACTTGTACAAAAAAAGATCATGTGATTTTATATTGAATAGTATATGTGATAGAAATGTGTGATTTTATAATTTTTTAGTAGCTCGCATAAAAAAGTATTTCTCATGAAACTTCACAGACAAGTTGTATACATCCATATGTATATGTGTACTTTTTCAGAAATTTTGGAACTTAAAAAATTTGATTTTTGATTTTTTTTTGAAAAAAAGGGATCCATGGAGCTCAATCTCCATTATGCATCTCCGTAGGAAGATGAGATTTAAACCTACCAGCCAAAGTCTTAGCCATGATCCCATATTGCACGATCATCCAGTTAGGACCAAATGCTGGGTATGGTTGGTTTGAGCCCCCTGAGCTAGCCCCACCAAAATTTAGGTGCGACCAAAGTAGATGCTGTAAAAAATTTAGCAAGTTGTTATTGTTTAGGTTATAATCATTGTATCCTAAATTCCTAATATTGAAAGGCAGACTAAAAAGTTTGAATTCCATGGGATATTTTGTTCAACAGTTGTAGTTAATATTTCGGCTACAACTTGATTTTGATATTATTATGCACTAATATACCTTCATGTTCCACCATGCCATCATAGTATGTAATAGTTTCTAGTTTCTATTTCTCGTAATACCAAGTTAAGGTATCATGTATAGTACCTTAACAAATATTTATATGAAATGCTCTGAACTTTTTCCACATGAAAAGTACTACACCAAACTGCTCATGTCAAAGTTAGACATTTTTTAAATCATTTCCAATTAATCAGGCGTAATGAATTTCTTGATCATGTAAAAAAGTGATTTTAGCTATTTATTGGAGATAATTAAAATTTGAACTACAAGTATCTAAGAAAATCATCTAAATGAAAAAACTCATATTTAAGTAAATCTATAACTTTTTAGCTCCTATTGAGAACATAAACAAAATTTCAAATGTTTTCTTAGTAAACTTAGAACCGTTACATGCATGTTATTGTTTTTAAAATAAAATACAAATGTCGTCTAGAAAATTTGAAACTTGGCATGATCAGGTTATAACCACATTATATCATGTTTAATGGTTCAATCAATTTCACAAAACTTGGATTGTACATTGCTTTTTTTGTCAGTCATGCATTTCCCATGTAGACTCATAGCATTCAAAGGAAAACTATGAAGTTTTGACTCAGTGGATCATTTTATTTATCATTTATACCTAAGATTCATTTGACACTATTGCACACTCATATACTGCCATGTTTTATCTTGTTATTGAATAATTTGAAGGATATATGCCCTAGAGGCAATAATAAAGTTGGTATTTTATATTTCCTTATTCATGATAAAGGTTTATTATTCATGCTAGAATTGTATTGATCGGAAACCTTAATACATGTGTGAATACATAAACAAACACCGTATCCCTAGTGAGCCTGTACTAGACTAGCTCGTTGATCGAAGATGGTTAAGGTTTCCTAACCACTGACATGAGTTGTCATTTGATAACGGGATCACATCATTGGGAGAATGATGTGATGGACAAGACCCATCTGTTAGCTTAGAATAATGATCATTCAGTCTTATTGCTATTGCTTTCTTCATGTCAAATACATATTCCTTCGACTATGAGATTATGCAACTCCCGGATACCGGAGGAATGCCTTGTGTGCTATCAAACATCACAATATAACTGGGTGATTATAAAGATGCTCTACAGGTATCTCCGAAGGTGTTTGTTGAGTTGGCATAGATCGATATTAGAATTTGTCACTCCGAGTATCAGAGAGGTATCTCTGGGCCTTCTCGGTAAAACACACCATAAGCTTGCAAGCAAAACGACTAAGGAGTTAGTCACGAGGTGATGTATTACGAAACGAGTAAAGAGACTTGCTGGTAACGAGATTGAACTAGGTATGAAGATACCGACGATCGAATCTCGGGCAAGTAACATACCAGTGGACAAAGGGAATTACGTATGTTGTCATAACGGTTCAACCGATAAAGATCTTCGTAGAATATGTAGGAGCCAATATGGGCATCTAGGTTCCGCTATTGGTTATTGACCGGAGAGTTGTCTTGGTCATGTCTACATAGTTCTCGAACCCGTAGGGTCCACATGCTTAATGTTCAATGAAGATATAATATTATATGAGTTATGTGATTTGGTGACCGAATGTTGTTCGGAGTCCCGGATGAGATCACATACATGAAGAGGAGTCTCGAAATGTCCGAGAGGTAAAGATTGATATATAGGACGATGGTATTCGGACACCGGAAGAGTTTCGGGGGTACCAGGTACTTATCGGGTCACCGGAAGGGGTTCCGGACACCCCCGGCAAAAGATATGGGCCTTATGGGCCAAGAGGGGAAACGCACCAGCCACAAGGGGCTGGTGCGCCCCCCATATGGGCCGTCCTAAATAGGAGAAGGAAAGGGGAGAAGGGAAAGGTAATTGTGGACTAGGATTCCCACTTCCTTCCCTCTCCCTCCCTCTTTCCTTCCCCCTCCGACAAACATGGCAGGGGGGCGCGTCCAAGGGCAGGAGCCCAAGTAGGATTCAGACCTACTTGGGGCGCCCCTTGGCCCCCCTCTCCCTCCCACCTATATATATGAGGAGGGGGCGCCTAGCACACCCCAGACAATTGCCTAGCCGTGTGCGGCGCTCCCTCCACCATTTACACCCCCGGTCATATTTTCGTAGTGCTTAGGCGAAGCCCTGCAGAGATCACTTCACCATCACCGTCACCACGCCGTCGTGTTGACGGAACTCATCTACTACCTCGAAGTCTTGCTGGATCAAGAAGGCGAGGGACATCACCAAGCTGAACGTGTGCAGAACACGGAGGTGTCGTGCATTCGGTACTTGATCGGTTGAAGCGCGAAGAAGTTCGGTTATATCAACCACGTTGTGAAATGCTTCCGCTTATGGTCTACGAGGGTAGGTAGACACACTCTCCCCCACGTTGCTATGCATCTCTATGGATAAATCATTGCGTGTGTGTATTTTTTTTTGTTTTCCATGCAATGATTCCCAACATAATTTGTATTTCCCCTTTTTTGGAAAACCAATTTAAGGTACAATATGTACATTCCAAAAGTATTTATCTAAAATGCTCCAAACTTTTTCTACATGGAACATAATACATTATAGTGTTCATGTCAGATTTATGCATTTTCTGAATTTATTTGCTATTATTTACACATTAAATGAATTGTTAGCTACTTACGGGATATAATTGAAATTTGAACTACAAGTACGTAAACTAAGGCCTTGGAATGAAAAAATAAACCCGGTTAAGTACATATAATATATAAAAATTTCCATATATTATTCATTTTTTTCAATTTCATATAAATTGGATATTATTTTTACCAGGCTGTGTCGGTTTATTAAATATATTCCTAGAAAAATAAATAGAGAAAAAGGTACTTTATTGGGTTTGTTCATTTCCCTTATTGGCCCATGGCCTAATCATATGATTTAACCGTGTGTCCAAATCATGAGCAGTTTTCACCTTTGTTTCCATATTTCATCATAAAAAGCATCATCCAACTGGGTCTCGTCAACCCACTTTTGTTCTATGACGTTTTTTTTGGAACCATCATGGATTTAGGCCAAGCAATGGCAGTTCTTGATAATTCCATGCAAAAGTTGTCATGGAACAATATGTTTCCGGTAATGCGTAGCTTACTCTTGTTTGCTCCATGCATTACATCAAGAAACACCTAAATATTCTTTTCAAAGGACATAGACCCCATATGGCAGTGATGGAACATTGACATTGTCTCACTTCCTCCAAGTAGTACATCCAAAACATGACTAGTACCAGACATGGACAATTCACGGTCATATACCACCATCCACTATGTATGGTTCTTATCGAAAGTTCCCTTCCATTCATCCTCTCCTGTATCAAGAATATTTTCTTGTCAATAGTTTATATTGTTTCACTATGTGCATGGGTGCTAAGTATATGATTCAAACTCAGTTGAGGTACCCACAACATGCTTGGATGATTCAGAATCCAATATCCAAACCGGGGAAAAAACTCATGTGTGGATATAGATGCATTTGCAGAATCACGTCATACAGAGTGCCATATCCTTTGTACGGGAGGAATTGAAAGTGCGTTATATCGACTAGAGGGGGGTGAATAGGCGATTTTTATGAATTCTTCACTGAGGAATTTGCTGGTGAGGAAATTCCTTAACGAAGAACTACTTGCAGCGGAATATGTACTCAGAAGTAAATATAACAGGATACACACATAGTCAGCATGATGAAATGAAGACTAAAACAGAGTACAGAAAGCGTAAACACAGATAACAAGATGAAGACAAACAGATCAAGAAATTGAACTGAGGAATTTGTGAAAGTCTTCACCAAAGTCTTCAAGCACGAGATATGAACAACATTCAACACAAGAATGAGGAAATGAAAGAGTTGAGGAAATAGAACTATCGGTTGGTGAAGACAATGATTTGTTAAACCAGTTCCAATCTGCTGTCTCGGTTATGTACGTCTGGTTGAGCGGCCGAGTATTTAAACTCAAGGACGACATCCCGGACACCCGTCTCGAGCCGCAACTCAGACACCCAGCCCTCACCGATTCTCCTTGAACTAAGACCACGCAGCCTCGCCCAATCACTCGTGGTAAGTCTTGGTGACTTCCAAACCTTCACAGACTTGGTCATTCGGCAATCCACAATTCCTCTTGGATGCTCTAGACCTTGACGCCTAACCGTCTGGAAGAAGCACAGCCTTCAAAGGTAATAAGCATCGGATCCACGCAGATCAATTTCTTGATGATGCTCAATCACTTTGGGTTTGTGGGGTTTGGTTTTGGGATTTTCCTCACTTGATGATTTTCGCCAAAGTCCTCAAGGATGGGTTGCTCTCAAATGACAAGTGTCAAGTTCTTCGGAGCAGCCAACCAACTAGTGGTTGTAGGGGCGGCTATTTATAACCTAGGAGCAGCCCGACATGATAAGACATAAATGCCCTTCAATGATATGACCGTTAGGTGGATAAGATATTTTGGGACAGCCGCCAAGAAGACAAAGAACGGTCGGAAATTTGACTCTCAAATTCCTCGTGGCTATCATGTTCCTCATTGTGTAGGCAATTCAGACTGGCGAATTCCTAACTCCTCTCGATCGAGCAAAGTCATCAAGTGACGGTAAGAGCTGCGTCTCTATCATCAAGAACTTGACTGATCAGTATGAGATTTCCAATGGCTTCACTCAAGGAATAGGTAGGTGTAGGATTTTGAGTTGAGCATCACATGGAAATTTTTCCTTAGTATTTCTCGACCCCTTTAACAAAGACGGTGTTTCCTATGACTCAAGAAAGAGAAAATGAAACTACGAAAACAAAAGTCTTCACGCTTCATATTCCTCGAATGAATATCAAGTCTTCAAGGTTATACCAATTTCTTCACTTTCAAAGTCTTCGTAAAGTCTTCGAATATCAAAGTCTTGATCGAAGAACTTCATTTTTAGGGTCGACTTTCTCAGTAAATATCAAACTCCTCATAGACATATAGACCTGTGTACACTCACAAATGATCAGTTATTTAACCTATAAGTCTTCAATACACCAAAATCACTAAGGGCACTAGATGCACTTACAATCTCCCCCTTTTGGTGATTGATGACAACATAGGTTAAGTTTTCAACGGGGTAAACATATGAAGTGTAAATACCGATATTGAGGAATTTGATTGCAGGATATAGAAGAACTCCCCCTGAATATGTGCATAGTGAGGAATTTGCTTTTGAGGCAATGCACATTTGAAGAATTGAATCATGGAGATCTCCCCCTATATCTTGTAATTCATACACGCATTTTATATATAATATGAAGAATTTGAAATGCATGATGAAATATGGTGCCTGATGAGATTCAGCATGCGTGCAATGCTATTAACTAGGAATAAGCATGCAGAACATCACATCAAAAGTTTCAAAGCTCAAATATCACATCAAGAGTTTCAGAGCTTAGTGCTTCAAAAGCATCAGAGCACGACCAAAAGTATCAAGGCACCATTGGATTTAAGATTACAAGTCGATCCAATAAAAGTTTCAGAAGAACGAGAGTTGTAACTTAATAAAAACGCCCATAATATAAACCCGCTTGAAGACTAACTCATATTTCTCCCCCTTTGTCATCAAATGACCAAAAGGATCGAAACTGAGGACTAACGCCCCTGAAGATTTTCAAGTTGATGGAGGAGCGCCAGCGTTGTCGGGGTTGGATGTTGAAGTAGGGCTGCCGCAGTTGTCGCCCAAATCTTCATGTTCATCGGCCACGCGATGAAGAATAAGAACTGGCCACCAAATCAGGAACTTTGACTCTCTTGAATTTCTTCGGAGGTGGTGCAGACCAGTCAAATGGTTCCTGAAGACCCATAGTCTTCACTTCTTCCGCGGAATATACATGATTAAGAACAGCCCAAGTGCGGTTGAGGGTTTCATGAAGGTAGTACTGATTTTTCTTCACTGCATTGTGTGTTGAGGTCATGTTGTGAAGAATTGCAGCAAATTGACGCTTCACCCATTTCTGATTGCGGTCAACCTTCTGATGAAGACTGAGGAGTAACTCACGGTCAGTCATCACCCTGGGTGCTATTGCTTGAGGCTTTTGCTTGGCTGAGGTATTTGCGGCAGTGTCATGTGTTGCAAAACCGTCATTGGTGGAGTAAGATGCAGCCTTGCGAAATTGACCATCCAATGGACGAGTGCCTTCATCAATCACAGCTGCTGCCTTGCCCTTATCATCAGATGATGAAACTGGTCGCTTGAGGACTTCAATGGGCGGCAAGTAATCGCCATGGTTCAGAGTGTCACCTTGTAGTTCGGTGAAGATCTTGCCCTTATGAATCTCATAATCCAAGGCGCATATGGCTTCAGCTCAAAAGGTGACATTGCAACATTAGCCAGAGTCCTCATGAAGAAATCATGGAAGTTGACAGGAACGCCATGAATGATATTGAAAAGCATGTTCTTCATGATGCCAACGACATCCTCATCATTTGAGTCGTGGCCTTTGATGGGACTCATTGTCTTAGTCAAGATTCTATAGACAGTCCGAGGCACATACAACAATTCCTTGACGAGGAATTTGGTTCGAGGGGCCTGTCCTGGCTTCAACGGCTTCATGAGCACTTGCATAAAGTGATCAGACAGTTCGCGGTCATTGTAGATGCAACGTGCAGTTTCATGGGGAGGATCAAGAGGAAGGACACGAAGCAATTCAGTTGCTGGTGCCTTGTAGTGAGTATTTTCTGTCATCCAATCCAGCACCCATGAATTGATATCTTCAAAGATCGCCATGATGTGCGTGGTGGCATAGAATCAAGAATGAGTTCTTCATTCGATCCACAGATATCGCAGTAAATTCAAGAGTCTCGCATCATGAATAACTCGAGGATGGCTCAAGCATGGCAATGATTCCATATCCACATGAGGAATATGCTCATGATCAAGATTTTGTCCTTGTCAAAGAGCACTGAGGAATAGAAGTTGGCTTGAGTTGGAGTCCAGAAGCGTCTTTTCCTCATGCGAGTAGAGTCATATGGATTATAAGCAGTGAAGAACACATGCTCAGAAAAGAAGTCTTCAGCCTTGAATTTTTGCTTGCTTGAGAACGGATTCTTCGATTTTGGGCAGAGGAATGTCGTTGATTTGCAAAGACAACCTCGTGAATCGCGATCTCGTGTTCTTCAGCCGAGGAATTTCTGGTTCCTCTTCTTGTGCAGTTTGGGGATCAATAGGGTTCTTCAGCGCTAGCGGCTGGAATTTCTTCATTAAAGCAGCGATGTGGGATGAGTTTCTTCAGAGCCCAATTGAACAGCTTGTAGCCGGGACCGAGGAACTTGTTGAATCGGAGTGAAGAGAGGAGTATTGGGATGCTGACTTTCCCAAAAGCCATCGTTCATCACTGGTGTAGTGCACCCAATATCCACGTCTTCATCTTCTTTTTCAATTTCCTCAACACCAGCCTCTTCAGCTGTGAACTGAGGCATGGGTGAGGAAACAACTGGCGTTGAAGGGAATGTTTCCACTTCAATTTCTTCATCAAACTGTTCTGAGGTAGCAACAGATTGATTTTCATCATCAGATCCGCTTGGGATCGTGTAATCTTCTCCATAAGGAACAATTTCCTTAGATGACATGGAGGAAATGGGAATGGCATCAATAGGATTTTCAAGCGAGCTCGTCATTGGCTTCATTTTCTTCGCAGCTGAAGAATTTGACGCAGCTGATGCCTTCCTCTTCTTCACTGCAGCTCGTTCTGCAGCCTTTGTCCTCTTTACTTCATAAGCGGAAGGAAGAATTGGAGTTGGTGTTGGCGCAGGAGGAGCCGAGGACGTGGTCCATTTTTTCAGCGAATCGTGCAATTGTTCTCGATCTCTTGATTTCTTCAGCGCACCACTAGTGGATGCCCTGAATTTCTTCGGTGGCTGGAATAGAGTCATCAGCCCGAACTTAGTATTTTCATCAAGATGTTGAAAGTCATCAGCAAGGTTGGTATGTTCTTCAGCAGAGCTGAGCAGAGTCTTCACCGAGGATTTTCTTGTTGCGATGGGGCTGCAATAGGTTGTCATTTTCTTCGTCAAATTGATTTAATCTCACCTTGGCTCCTTGCCAATCAGCATTGTAAGCATCAAATCCTTTGCCGAGGGCTTGATCTCGATTGTGCTTTGAGAAGTTCTTCAGAGTCAAGTTGACAATGTTCTTCCTCGAAGCTTCTCCTTTTCGCTTGTGTTCTCTTTAATTCACGAGCCTTTTCAAATTGAAATTTTCTTCAGCGATGAAATGGTTCAAGATATGACTTTGACCAGAGTCGATGGCAGATCCGTATGGGAGTGTTTGGATCCCGATGCCATAGGTCGATGAAGTCAAGGATCTTCTTCGGATCCGAAAGCAGAGGCACTGCTTGTTCTTTTGGCTCTAGCGGCCTTTGTCACCTGTCTCGATTATTTCGCAAGTTCTTCATCAGAAGCTTCATCATCAGAGGGCACGTTGAAGGCAACCTGTTTCTTCTTTGGACTTGGCCGAGGACCGCGTCCAGCTGTTGCTTTTGTCTTCAGCAGAGTGGGGCCTGATGAGGACATTGGTGCAGCTGAGGAACTTGCTGAGACACTAGAAGCAATCGAGAAACCCTGAGTCCTTTGACATGTAGCCAGATGCACAGGAGTTGAGGACTTGGAGGAGCTCACGACGATTTGGAGTGAGCAAGCATTTGTCCGAGGAATTTGCCGTGAGGGCGCGGCTGAGGAACTGGGCCGTGAGGGCGCTGATGGTGAAGCACTTGGCTTGCGAGCAGGCTTCTTTGGCATTGATTTCCTCGGCTTGACCGAGGGCTCAGCGGCAGCAGCAGCAGCAGAATCCTCATTGAATTTCCTCACTGCCTCCTTGGCCTGTCTTGCCAATTTGGCTTGGCGCCTGGACCATTCTTCAGGAAAGTCTTCACCACGCTTGATGCTGGTGGGATCAGCGACTTGGCCAGGTGCCAGTGGAGCTCTTGGGCATGGAGGGTTTAAGGCGAATTTCCTCATGTACTTGGGAGAAACATAGCGATATTCCCTCCATTCTCGTGCCCATCTTCGTTCTATCCTCTGAATGCGCACTTTGCGCTGATTTTTGGTCTCCTTGCCAAACTTGGCTTCATCAGGTGTGCAGTAATCTTTGTATATTTCATCAGGGATCTCAAAGGCTGACCTCCGGTTTCTTTCCTCCCTTCTGTGGTCTCTTGCCTTCTGCCATTTTCTTCAGATGAGGAATTTGAACAATAGAGCACTCTGAAGAAGTATGCAGTTTTTCTTCGAGGAACGTTGTTGTCGGTGTCAAAACCGGCGGATCTCGGGTAGGGGGTCCCGAACTATGCGTCTAGGCGGATGATAACAGGAGACAAGGGACACAATGTTTTTACCCAGGTTCAGGCCCTCTCGATGGAGGTAATACCCTACGTCCTGCTTGATTAATATTGATGATATGGGTAGTACAAGAGTAGATCTACCATGAGATCAAGGAGGCTAAACCCTAGAAGCTAGCCTATGGTATGATTGTTGAGATGTAATGTTGTGTCCACGGACTAAAGCCCTCCGGTTTATATAGACACCGGAGAGGCTAGGGTTACATGTAGTCGGTTACAATGGTAGGAGATCTACATATCCGATTGCCAAGCTTGCCTTCCACGCCAAGTAAAGTACCTTCCGGACACGAGCCGAGTCTTCAATCTTCTATCTTCGTAGTCCGGGAGTCCGGCGGATATTGATAGTCCGCTATCCGGACACCCCTAGTCCAGACTCCTCAAGAGTCTCGAACCAGTCTTCAATGGCGATAAGTCCGGCGTGCATAATGTTCGGCATTGCAAGGCGGGTTCCTCCCTTGAATAATCCGGAGAAGATAATGAATACCAGGATAGTGTTCGACTCTGCAAAATAAATTCCACATTCCAACGTAGAGAGAATAAAACGTATACACCGATCCAATCTGCTGACGTATTATGCAGCGTGACATCACACCGTAGCCAAGCCCTAGTTTGGGTCGTTTATATTATTCCGCCTCAGCACGTTTAGCGAAGCGGTTTCCTTGGCACGTCCTGTCGAGGCAGAGATCATGTTCCCTTTTATTCCGGGATCCTCATCAATACGTGCGTGGGTAACCCAACCGCTCCGCCGCCACGCCTCCTCTATCGAAGGGGAATCTCAAACGGTCACGAGACGGCCCTTGGTATTTCTTCCCTTTATAAGAGGACCAAGGCCTGTCCTTGTCTTTCTACCTCGATCGAATCTTTCCTCCGCCCCAGCTCCAACACCTAGAGCTTCAGATTCGAGCGCCGGATCCACAACAATGTCCGCCCGACCTCCGGGTCGGTGAATGCCCTCCTCCGCCACGGAGGAGGACATTTTGAAGTTGCGTGAGGCCAAGTACCTAGCCCACGGTTTCGACAGTTACTCGCTCCTGGGCAGGCCGTGCCAGCCCCGAGCCCGGCGAATACGCTGCTGCCTCACCTCCGCCGGGATTAGGCTTCCCGCGGATCCTTCGTGAGGGGCTCTGTTCTTCTACTGGCTGGACTTCCACGACTTGGCCCCGAGTCCATCCTCCATATCTCCGCATTCATTATCGTCTCGAAGCCTTCCTCGCGTCATCCCCACTTCGCCTGTGGCTGAAAACATTCAAGGTGGAGCCAAGATGATCGGGGCGCTAAGCGGAGTGTGGCGGGCGACCATAAGCAAGAAGGTCGATGCCCGTGGCTCAAGGTTCCTTCCAAGAGGAACAGGATTGTGGCAGCAGGAGTGGTTCTACATCACCGCTCCAAGGGGCGCAAGTAGAAGCCGCCGCCTCCTTCCGCCGGGACCTCCACGGCAATCGATGTCGTGGGTCAACCAAGGGCTCAACTGGGGCCGCCCGAGGACGTGCCCGCACTATAGGGCCGGATTCGAGACCTCCAAACAAGGGAGATCGGCCTGGTCAAGGTGATGCAAGTCATGCTAGTCGTGCACCTCCTACCTCGCAAACGCCGCCCTCTCCGCCTATGGGAGTTCAATCCGAGGGACCTCAGATTCTCCAAAGATTTTATGGGCGCAACACCCACGGAGATGTACAGGTGTTCTTCGACCGCAGTAGCGGTCCGGATTCGGCCGAGGACGCAGGCTTAAGCCGCGATCGCCCGGATACTCAGGTAAATAGCTCAGAGCTCGGACGTTCTATCTGTATGCCTTTCAAAAGATCATCTCCTGACCCTTTTATTCTTCATAGGAATGGGTGGCGCGATCAAAGCTGATAAGGTGTCCGGCCCCCCTCCCAGAGACCGCACTGGAGCCCGTGCTGGTCGGAATGTTGGAGGTTGCGCCCCTAGAGGGGGGCGACGGGGGAGATAAAGGAGCTAATACTTTGTCCAAAGGGGCGACTGAAGAGGAGGGAACCGAGGATTCCTCCCTTCAGAAGGAAAAGAGGACCGCCTCCGAAGATCCGGAGGTCCTAGCCCCTAAGCGCGGGAAGAAATCCCCACCGGGGGGTCCGGCGTCCGGAAAGAATCCGGACGCACAATCATTGCCCAAGGACCAGCCCTCTAACGAGCCGTGAGTATGAGAGAAGAAGTTTAATAAGGAAATACCTTCGTACGCTTCTGTAGGTAACCGAAATATTCATATCGCAGTTCGGATCTGCAGCCGTCTCAGATGAGTTCAACCTCGGGGGATCTTCTTCCGGAGATGATGGAGAGCGATATGCCTCCGTCTGCCGCGCCGCCAGATGAGGCAGGCGAGCCCGAAGTGTCGTCATGGAGGGCGTCCCTAAGTCCGGAGGGGCCAAAGAATTCAACGCCCACCAGATTCCGGCCGGGAGAACTGAAGAGTTTTCTTGAGAGGGCGTCCATTTCAGAAGATCACCGCGCGTTAATGTGTATGGTGGTTGGAAGGATTTCGTCCGCTGAAAGCGGATCATGTAATGCCGCCTCGAAGCTATCTTGGCGGGATTTGAGGTATGCGAAAATGATGCACCCTTAGTCTTTTAACAGTTCGCATATGAAAATGCGCTCAGATAGATAGTAGCCCCGAGACTCGGTAGGTTGTCGAGAACGACAGCGCGTCGAGGATCAAAAATCAAACATCTCGTAGTGAATACCGCCGCTCGATGCAAGTGGCGGATAGTCCGGGGCCAGCCGGATCGATCGGTTTGCCGAATCGAGTCGACAATGGACATGGCGATGCCGACATCGCATTTGTCAATCAGCGATTTGACGAGTCGCAAGGTAAATTAATTTCCGCAGCCGGTTTATTGAGTGGGTTAAAGCCCTCCTCCGATAAGTTATATGCTGTTTCTACTGCATAAAGCGTTGTTGTGGAGAGTTTTGGGCCGAGCTTGCACAAGCTAAGGAGCAAGCCGAAGGAGTGATGCGGCTGCCGCGAGGGCGCATCAAGAATTGAAGGTCGAAAAGGCGCGCGACCGCCTAAGCTAGGGCGGAGGTGGCCGAATTGGCCAAGAATTTAAAGGATGCTATCGACAGAAGCGACGCTCTTGAAAAGGAGCGCCTATTGGAGCGGGAAGACCTGAAGAAGGCCATCGCCGAAGCCAAGGATGCCCATTCTGCAATGCGGGCTATGAAGGAGGAGCTGCGCCAAGCCGGAGAAATCACGGCTGGCAAGCCGTTTCTTATGCCTCGCCGGTTTATGGATGCCAAGTATGCTAAATTTGAAAAGCAAGGAGTTCGGAGGATCTTACATGGACTTGGTGCGAGTGCGGCCGACGCCGTTAAGCACTTCCCGAGCTGGGGATCATGAGGTGGAAGAGTTATATTGACTCAATTCCACAAGACGGATCGCCCTCTTCCACCGTCGGACAAGTTGGCGAATGGGCCGAACTGAATAGACTGTCCGGCTGGCTATGATCGACATCGTGGCCCATGTGTGGCCGAGAGGTCCAAGGCGACGAGCTATTTCGCCCATCGCAGCAGTTCCTTGGGGCAGGTCGCATATCAAGGAGATGAAACGGTCGGCTCAGACGAGGGCGCGGATGGCTCGCCCGTAAAGGCGCGATGTCCGGAGATGGATGCCACCGCCGTTGCCGCCCAAGGTTCAGATGGGAACCGCTTCCGCCGAGCATTATTTCGGGAAGTTATGCGCGCGTCAGATAATAGAGTCGCAGTTGCTCAAGAATGTAACGCTCAATTGAACGCTTTAACTTGTGTATAAACGATTGTAGTATGAATGCTTTTTATACTTGTGCTTCCAAGTAGTAAGACTTCTCCGAGCGGCCGCTTATGATACTTGTGTATAACCCGAAGATGCGTCTTCGCTTGCCCCTTGCACAAGGTGCCGGGTGTTCGCAAAATATCGCTTTTCACACTTAATCCGGACGCCTCGGTCCTGTTATTAAGGAGGTGGTAGCGAGCTTAACGAGGCAATCCGGACTATAGTGCTTTATTTCTTTCACTTAGCCAATGGAGCTCGAGAGTGGGGCTACGATATAGCCCCTAATGACACCGCACATCTCCAGATTCGGGTGCGATGTGCTCGACCGAAGCGCCCTTCGTCAAAGCGGGAATTCTAAACATTCCGTAGTCGATCAAGTGGTCGACTGACTCTCGCTATATCATGACATCAGTTTTCGGCTTTCATCGAGGTGCTCGCCAAATTAATCGGGCACAATCGCAGAGTTCTCCGGTGCCGCGTTAGCCGGGTGATACTGAACGAAGGCAGCAAAACACGGGAGCCGCAAACCCAACATTTGACCAAAGACATGATTCGAGCTGATGCATATAATGCCCAACTTGAGACGCCAACACTCCGAAGGTGTTCGGACTTTATGATAACGGCAGAATTATGCCCTAAACCCCTTTTGTCCAAAAGGGCATTGTCTTCGACGCGCCAATGCCAAAGCTGCGGGCCCGCTTTGGCTATAGGAGGAAGCCAAGGAGATTAACAACAAGAGACAGAATAAAAGGTCTATGTAGGGTCTTAATCAAAAGAATCCTTGCGACGGGTCCCTACCGCACGCCTCATACCGTGTCTTCGTGCGCCGTTATCTCGACGGGTACGCACGCTTGTTCATCTGAGAAAAGAGGAACATTTTAGTTTTAGAAACTGTTCGTGCGGAAGATATGCAAAAAAGGAATAAATGCAAATAATTAAAGCTAGGTTTATATGAAACTGCGGTTAATTGTGCGCGCAGCCCCTTATTAAAGGGTATGCGGCTAGGGAGCCCCTAGCTTGCTGAGTCCGGATTCGTCTATCCGAGTCCGGGGTCTTTAAGTGACCCTCACACTGAAATGGTGCCATGTGGACCGGGCATCTTAAGTGTAAGAGACACGTAATGCGGTATGGCGTTGAAGCGATTAAAGCCTTTCGTCCCAACAAGGCTTGATATTCACTTTTAAATGGGACGATATGGAAAATTAACTTTTAGCGTCGAAAATTGTTCGCAATCCAAACACGACTTCTAGTAATATCGAGCCTGCACTTGGCGAAGGGCTCTGGCGAACTCCTTTGAAGGGAGTGCGGCCGTGTCGAATTTTGATAGGGTCTATCCCCATCCGACGGATTTGTGTTTGAATATAGCAGTTTAAGTCACCGCCTCCGCCCATTAGGACGTTTGTGAATTGCAGTCCGCCTATTATCGGATTCAATATTAGGGAGTCCGCCCCGCTGTTCAACACTTCGAATAATCCCGTGATCGAAAGTGATTGGTTTTCATACCCAATCTCTATGGTTTGTTGGCTGGACCGTGCGGAGCTCTTTTAGAAAGTGTCGCGACTGTTTTTCCGTATCCTCACGTGAAGTGAGTTTATCGCTGACCCCTTGTGGGAAAGTCTTTTGTTTTCCGTTCCTCGCTGGCGGGTTTATCTTCTTCGCTTGTCGCGTCGAGCCCCTTGTGTTTGGCGCTTAGTCGGCGGACTGTTTGAAAACCCAACAATCCTCGTGGGTGTGGTTTGCGAGCCTTCCGGGTCTTGTGGATTTGACATATCCGACCCTGAATTTTGTGTAGGTTAGATGTTCGTTCTTTGTCGTCCTTGAGGGGTTGAGCTTTATTATTCGCCGTGAGCTTTTAAATCCGCGCTGACTGTCGTGCTTTTGGGCTTTTTCTTTATTCCGGCGTTGTTCTTTTTCGCGCCGTGATTTTCCGCTTCCATCTCTTATCTCGATGTACTTGGGTCATTGGTGCCGCTTCTTGCCAACCAGCTGTCCTCTCTCGCGCAAAAGCGGGTCATGAGGCTTGTTAATGCGGTCATTGTCCTCGGTTTCTCTTGATCGAGGTGTCTGGCGAGCCATTCGTCTCTGACATTGTGCTTAAAAGCTGCTAAGGCTTGGCGTCCGGACAATGACTATTTGGTTCTTTTTGGTAAGGAACCTGTTCCTGCATTTCCACCGACTCTCGGGCTGTTGAGTTATGTGACTTAGGTCATCTCAGATCCGGAGGCCGGACATAAGTCCCTTGAAAATTTGCTCTAAATGCTTCCTCGAGCTCTTCCCAACTTCCAACAAGAGTTTTCGGGAGGCTTTTGAGCCAATGACGGCTGGCCCTTTGAGCTTGAGGGTAGATATTTTATGGCATGGAGATCGTCTCCTCCGCCATATGTATATGCAAGATATAGTCTTCTATCCGCATCTGTGGTCTGTTGTTCCATCGTAGGCTTCTATGTTTATGGGTTTAAACCTGCTGGGAATTCATGATCC